>VWZV01011797.1:0-11650 GCA_013397155.1 Irena cyanogastra | reverse complement strand
TGCCCCTGCCTCTGCCCCTGCCCCTGCCTCTGCCCCTGCTTCTGCCCCTGCCCCTGCCTCTGCCCCTGCCCCTGCCACTGCCCCTGCCCCTGTCCCTGCCTCTGCCTCTGCCTCTGCCTCTCTCCCTCTCCCTCTCCGTCTCTTTCTCTCTCTCCACTCTCGCCGACTCCTTTCCCATTTTCCTTCCTACTTTTCTGTCTTTTCTAGCCCTTTGGTTTGGGCAACTCCTTTGTTTTCTTGGTTTTTTGTTACAAATAAACGGTTCTCAGAATAAGTGCTTGCCTCGTTTGGTTTAATTTCAATCCTGACCATTCATTTTTAAAAGAACTCCTGCAGTTTCCCACACTGAAATACGACAGTGGCAAACACCAGCTTGCAGCAATGAGATGGGCAGTGGCACCGGGAGGTTGTTGCTTCAGTCCACATAGGGTGGGGAATGTGACGGGCTATTGCAAAAGCTGTGCATCCCAAAGAGCTGCAAGGTGCACATGGTGCATGGAGAATACATCAGGACATCAGGAGAGGAGCAATAGGGGTGGAGCAAAACACACCAAGTCCAGCCTGGCTGGAAAAGTGCTGCTGGATGAACTTGGCAATTATGGAAAACTGATTTTTGAACACTTCTTCTTCTTAAGTGCTCTCCATCATACTTCAGGGTCAAGTGTAAAAATACCTACTCCACTCTGAAATACAACTGCATGGAAGCATCCCTGGTTTATGCTGCCAGGACAGGGTGCAGGCTTATTACCAAAGTGGAGCCTGCTGGTCAGGATGTGTGCTGCTGGTTGACTTAATTCTGCCTCTCTCTGCCCATTGTCTATGAGCCAAATGACTGTGATTTTATTTGTCCACAATTAATTACTGAATTGTGAAAAGTTCTGTGAGCTCTGCTTGTCAGGTTTAAAACTGAAATGTATGGTACTGGGACACAGACCCATTGTCCTGAGCTTCCTGGAGAACTTTAACTGTTAAAATCAATATCAATGTTTATTATAAAGAATGTATTGCTGTGGAGAATTTAACATGGCCAGCAGCCCAGTGTTCAGGTAGCCTTTTGTTTAATCCTGCCGAAACAGGATGGGGGAGAAAAAAGGAAGAGTGGTAGTGAGAAAGTGGAAGGGTTGAGACAGAAACAGGTTAACCAAAGGATGGAGGAAAATAAAAACAAAGGCATCCATTTACCATCTCCCACAAATAGACTGATAGTGATTTCCAGTTCCTAAGCAACATTTGCTTTTGAAAATCTCCCTCTCCAGTTTCTGCAGGTGAGTATTGCACTGTATTTTACAGATATCCCTTTGGTCAGTTGGTGTCAGCCCTCCACTTGCTGCCCTACCAGCTTTTTTCCCACTCAAGGCGGAAAAGTTCTGGATACCTTCACTGTCATTCCTTTTTTGTCAATTACATGAGTTTGTTGGGACTTTGAGCAACATGGTCTAGTGGAACATGTTCCTGCCCATGGCAGGAGGATGGAACAAGACAGTCTTAAAGGGGTCTTCCAACCTAAACCATGCTGTGAATCTATTAATTAAAATTCACAATCTTAAATGCTAAAAAATCACACAGGGAATGAAATAGCTCAGGTCAAACACAAGCTGATGTCAAATAAAATGGGCATTTCCTTATTATTGTTTCATGAACCCCATGCTTGGGCAATCTGGGGTACTGTGGCAGAATTTGCAAGATACTTACGATGATGATCCAAGAATATTTCTCACAACTCGAAAGCTACAAAAGAGGTTTGGCTCTGGCCACACAGACCAGACAGCAGTCCCAAGGGCATGCATGCCCTTAGAGGAGGACAGAGGTGCTGCCATGAGATGGCAGGTGGAGAGAAATGTGAGCTTGAAAAAGAATCAGAAGGAGCACAAGGCAACCCTCAATTATGCCTGTGCATCCAAACGTAGATATTTTTATATGTAACTCATCAAGAATAGATTATTCATCAATCACTAGCTATAGCTCATTTTAAAAGAGGGTTATATGGCAGTAGTGGTTAGCAGGATTTTTCTAGCTATTAATGGTATATATACATGCCAGTACAGACATTTCATGATACAGCTAGGATGGACTCCAGGGCAGGGGCAAGGAGAGTTCTCCCACCCACCAGAGCCCAGTGCAGCCCTGTCTCTGCTGTTGGCCAGCAGTTACACAGGCAGAAGCTGAGGCTCTTCCCATCTATCCTACACTCTGCAAGAGATTTCGGCTTGGAACAAAAAGGCTGCTGGGGCAAAAATACCCATGCCTGAGAGCCCCTTTCTCTCAGCAGCCAGAGGACACCCTTTCTCACGGAAGAATGGTTGGGCAGCAGTGCAGTACAACAGAGCCCTACTCTAGAACAGGAAAGGCCTCAGCCAAACCACTGTGGTCTTCAGACAGGAGAGATGCCTTCAGGTTCTTCTCAACAGTACCTGACTGCAGTCCCCATCAAACTGCTCCATCTTGCATCTGGGGTTGTCTTGGAGGGTGCCTCTGCTTCATGGGGAGAACAATCTGCCCACAGGACCAAGAACTCTTGAGGACCTGACACTCTTCAACAATGTGGAATGCCCCTGTTCCTAAGAGGCGGGAATTTGATCTTACTCTTCTTGTGTTGCTAGTAACTCCTCCCTTGACCCAAACCCTAAACTCCACCCCTGCAATACCCTATAAAACCCCATGACCCTGCCTTTGCCCGATCTTTTGTCTTCATCCCACCCCTCCTCCCTGGGGGTACTAAATGGATTCTTGCGCTTCACGAAACTAAGACCCATCTCATTTGTTCCCATGCCCGGCACGGGCAGCTGCACCCTCCCTGGACACGATGAACTCAGTTGCAATGCGAGGCATTGCACCAACACTGACCTCATCATTTTATGGTGGTGTGGGCTCTGCCACAGCATGGAGCACCTTACTGGGTCCAACCATGCTGCAATGGGGGAGGGTGTTCGGTGGCACTGGGCAGCAATGACTGACCAGTCTGATGGATGCTTTTTCATGAGGGCCTCCAATATCCCACTTCAAATGCAACTACCTGGTAATTTTTTTCCCTAGAAAGGCAGGACACAAGGTGAGGACAAGAGTGAAAGCAGGCATTTTGAACTTAAAAAAATTACTTTTATTTTAGGAACCAATAAAATTATGGTAAATATTTACAAATAATTATCTCACATAAAGGTTACATAAAACCAAATGTCCACAATTAACAGTCACTCTCATGAAAAGACACATAGATATTGAACTACGCCAATCTTATTGCATGTTTCTTCAACTAATCTAAAAATAAAAAGTGTTGCAGTCAACCATTTAACTTAGAATAAAATCACAAATTCCAGTATTGACAGGAAAAAAGAATTAAAAAAAAAAAGGAAGAAAAAAACCCCTTCAAACGGCCCCTCCTTTTTGACCTATGCCTTAGCACCCCTGGTCCCCAGCCCACCTCCCTTTTCGCTACCCAAAACAAAACCCAAAACAGAATCCCCAAAATAATGTTTGACGTCTTTGGCAAATTGGCACTGCTGTAATTACATTCAAATATTATAACACACAAAAGCAACACACAGCACTAAGGAAAAAACACCAAGATTTCAAGTTTGTTCTTTTCCTACTAGAAAAAAAGAATACAAAACATACACATTTTAAGAAGCATTTTTTCATCTGTTTTGCAACAGATGTTATCCCCTACTTTCAAAGGCAATTCAACAGTTATTTTTAGGATTTTTTTGTAAGTTATTTTTTGTTTGTATGTACTTTTCAAGGTGAGGAGGCTTTTCTTTTTCTCCCTCTCTTTCTTTTTCCTCTCTTTTTAAAGAAGTAAGGTTCAATGCAGGCATTGCAGACTTTGGTGGATACAATAGATACATATTTCTTTGATGCTAGAAGTCCCTAATACATAGTAGTTTGTCTGTAAGAAAAAAAAAGTTTTTCCTTTTTTTTCTTGGAAAGAAATTCCATTTGCAATGAAATGAGTTTCTGTAATTTCAAAATGTACAAAGGCCACTACAGAAAGTGAAAAACCAGGACAAGATTTTTTTCCCGCAGGAGGCTGAAGAAAGGGAAAGGCAGGTCTAAATGCCCATTGACCATTCTTCCCACCTCATTTAGACCAGACAGAGCCAGAGACCTTGGACACAGGGGTCTGGGTAGGTGGTGTCTGGGGCTGATGCAGGACTAGGATCTACCTCTCCATAACCCCTGCAAGCTTCTGAGATACTCAAGTGTGCCTACACACACAGGTGTGTAGACAGCAATCCCTACACACGTGCCTGCCCACCTGGCAATGCTGCAGCTGTGAGAAGCTCAGTCCTTTCAGTCTGGCTCACACCTTGGAGCTCCTGCATTCTGTGAGCCTTCCACAGGACTGGTGAGCGAGACCACTGCTGGAGCTGACACCTATGCTAGCTATGATGCCAAGGTGAGCAATCGGGGCACAACTTCGACATGCTTTTCACTCAGTGTTTGCATATCAAGTCTTATTAGCTCAAGCGAAAAAAGAACACTAACTGGTTTTGATCCTTTCAGATCCTTTTGTTTGTCATACTGCGGTGACATGCACCTGTGACAGGAGCAGGTCTGAGGAACTACAGAGCTTCTCAGCTGGCCTCCCCAGCCTTGTGTTGCTACTGAGCACTCTGCCTCCAGAGCAGAGCAGAAGTTGGCTGCAGCTCTGAATGTGCAGGCTGCCTGACCCGCCTCTACCTAACAACACCCACATGTGACCATCACTTGCACGCTCAGTGAGACTTCAGAGCATGTTAGCCAAGAGCTGTTGGTCATCTAACATTTCATCAACGAATCCAGAAGAAAAACCAGGTTTTTCCAGAGTTTGCTGGGAGAGACTCATGGGGTGGGTCAGCCTACCTCTTGGGCCTCATGCTTCCCAGTGGCACATGCATGCAGAAAAGAGCATGGTACCGGGAAGGACACTTGGTCAGAGCCATGTTGCAGTCAGTGACAGCTACACAAGTTGACTCTGCTACAGGCCACAGCTCTTGAAGCTATGGGTATCCATGTCTGGAAACAAGCAAGACCATAATATGGCTTCCTCTCTCCTCCATACTGAAGGATGTGTAAAATACATAAATTAAAGAAAGTCAGGAATATAACCCCATTAGCTAAGACCACCATGGCAAAGCATTTATCAACATCTGGTAACTGCTAAGACGTGGTACAGTGAGGCCATCACACCTCCCTCACCCACCATGCCACTCTCTCCCATTGTGCTGCCCTCACACTACAGCACCAAGAGGACTCAGTCAAAGGGAGTCAAGGAGGGGTAACAGATTGTGAGCTCCATGTACCCTGCTGCTGTTTCTTTCCTCACCATCTCTTTCTCAAGTGCCTCATCAAGCACTGATGTTGCCCTAACACCCGTCACCTTGGAATTAACAGTTGCTCTCTGGCCCCATGACGCCAGAATCCCAAGTGTTTTTCTACTTCAACAGTGATCAAAGAAAACTTTTGATCTGTTGATCCAGTCCTGAGACATCCAGAGCTCTGCAGTCAGTAGAGCTGTCTAACAATAATATCTCCATAACTGAACCTTCAGACACAGATGATAAACAAACTCAGTGTCCACAACATTTTGTGTCTTCTTTGTCGTCACAGTCTGACAGCATTTAACTTAAGGTTTCCTCAACAAATCTGTCCACGCAATCCTGATTCTGGCCTCCATTGATTTAGTCTTACAGCAGCATTGTTCCTCTTCATCTCTCAGATTTAATTTCTTACCCTGTGTCAGCAATGTATTTGATAAAATTATTGCCGGAGTGTCAAGTACTGGAAAACCCTCCATCTAACCAAGTGTATTACAGAGTTCAGTGCTGAAACTGCCTGAAGGCACTTCATGGGGTTGGTTTAGTAACGATTCACTGCTCTGCAGGCCACTGAAGTAAAGGATTAGCAGGGCACCCCAAACCCCAGCACTGGACTGGCTCTCTCCCCTCCTTGCAGCCCCTAAGGGTCATTTGCTTCCCATCTCCACCTCACCCAGTAACCCCTCCCCATGAAATAGTGAGGCCACAGAGGATAGACGGAGGCAGGCAATCCTCTGTCCTCCCCAGATGACCACCTTTTACCAATAGTGCCTTTCAAAGATGCTCCCCAAGGAGGAGGATTCCCACATTGAAGACTATGCACAGAAAGTCTTTCTGAGAAAAGCAGTTTGTAAATCTCAGGTGAAATATTCCCAAAACCAGGAAGTACTGCCAAGAAGTGCCTTTTCTAGCAGCATGGCATGAATACTCCACGGTCTAACTCATACTGGCTGCTTGTGACAGAAACATGTGCCAGCAGATGTGAATGAGCCATGGCTGCCATGTTTTGGGAGACGGGTCAGGCACAAGTCCTTGCTTTGCATGTGCAAAGGTGGGAGCTTTGGGTTTCCCCTCAGTAGCTGCCTGTGCATCCAGAGTACCTGGGATGGAGCACACCACCATGCCTGGCAGGCCAAGGGCTGCCCTGATGAAAGCCTTGAGAACAGTCAGGCCTGAGCACCTTGGGCTGGTGGCATCCACACATCCATCATTTGGAGGAAACACACCTGTCATGTCTTTCCTAAGTCTCCAGCCCAACTACAAGCACTTCTGGCATAAGTATGATAACATCTGCTGAAATCTCATGTTTGGTCTTCTCAACGTTATCTGAATTAATGTATGTCACACAATTCATGCTGCTGAGGAAACAAGTAAAAGTAATGTGATTGCAGGAGAGTAGGCAGAGTGGGTGAAGGACCCACACGCCAATGAGCTGCAGTTCCCTCACTGGGCACACACACACTTGTCTTAGCAAAGCCTGATGGTGTCCCAACACCTGGTGTAAATCAGCACACCTCTGCTCAAGATACATCACCAGCACCCGTGGTCAAACCGTTGTTTCTCATCTCTTCAGCAAAGGCACTGGGTAGACACATCCCTTCCTGAGCTCATAGAGAAGGTGCATGTGCTTAGAATGGAGACAATGCATGCCCCTTGGCCAGGCTCGTGCATGTGGTCCCAGAGACAGAAATGCCCTTTTCAGTATTGTCCAAGGAGTGAAAGCAATCATGGGGTATGCAGATAGTTATGAACCCAAAGCAGGGGTTCAGAAGGTTCCTTGTGTAAATTTTCCATGTTGTTATTTGTCTTTTGTTAAAAATAGGTGTGTATCAGTAATTAATTGCTGAAAGAATAAAAGTGGCACTCATCTCACTGGTAAGTTTGTCGCAAAACTTATTTCTGGGTTAGTTTAAGAGACTCTGGCTAAAATCCCTGATGGCGTCTGTGAACGTCACGCTGAAATGTCACTGAGCTGGTGTGACCTGGATTTCTCCATGGCTGCTGAGGACTGGAACACATCTGCCCTGGAAACTTGGAAGTGATGGCTGCATTTCTGTACCATGAGAAGATGCCACTGGAGTGGGAGAGGGAATTTCTCAGCAGATCAGTGGCCACTACAGTTACCAGATATGCAGCACAAGTGACGAGGTGGGAAGGGAGGAAAGAGAATAGTGTTAACTCAGGAGCTGCCAGAGAAATGTTTGTACAGCTGGAACCTGGTGAATACGTGTTTGAATGTTCCTCCACAGGAGTGCATCTCAAGTTTGACACCAACAACCTTTCTTCTACAGGCAAGCACCAACAGGACCACTCAGCAGAGCCCAGGCAGCTCTGGGTGGATGAGGATGGTTGGGTCAGGAGTAAAGAGGCTACAGCCAGGTCTTCATCTCAACAGAACCAGGGAGCTTCTCCACTGCCCTCAGGAGGGAAGGGATGGGGCTGTGCCCATCATCCTTACGTGGCTGAGGTTGTCTGTGCCTTGGTCTGGGGTGGGGGTAGGCTTCAGGGAGAGATCAGCAGTTCTCCTGGATCCATGGAGAGGCAGTGATTGTTGTAGCTGCTTAGTGGTCATTCATAGCTGCTCTGCTCTCTTAATTTAGCCCCCCATAAGGTGCACATTGAAACGTGTGACTATTAGTGCTTCCTATTCAAGTAGGAGGGAAGAAACATGGAATTAGCAGGGCAAAATTCCCCTCAGGCATGCCTGGACTACAGTGCTGGAATCTGCAATGCCTTCACAGAAGTGTACAGACACCCTGAAACAAGTAATTTCCCCTTCAGCTTGGCTTGGAAAGCGAGTGCAGCTGCCCTCATGCCTGGTACACCCCACTCAATACATGCTCTTAACAAAAATCATAACCACAGTATTTCTCTGCCTTCGTCTCATGACCGGGATTTAGCACACAATCTATAGAGATATACGTAAGTTGTCAGCTGTTATTTAGGAATTCCTTCCTGGATGCTGCTTAACTTGAAACCAGTGAATTTGTTCCAGTGTTTAGTATGATGACAAATGAACATAAATGAATATTAAGCAGTAAAGTATCACAAAATTTCCTATGTCTTTTAGTTGCCCATGTGTTCGATACCAGCATATAGCATGATCACACACAACTGTCAAATAGGATGCTCTATATAAGAACAACATCAGCCCAAAATACAGCCTCAATGAGTGTTAACCTGGTTCAAAGTTGCTTAAAGCTTACTGAGTTCTTTGAATCAGTGCACCAGTTTCAAAACACACTTTTGGATGTGTTTTGAGTTCATAAGTGTACAAGGTTGCTGTTTATGCTTAAGCTACTCTTACAGTAATACAAACAAGCAAATATTTACAGTGGTGTGCTTGCGTAAAGTTGAGCAGACTGATTTTTTCTTTGCCACACACGAAAAAAAAAAGAAAAAAAGAAAAAAAAGAAAAAAAGAAGAAGAAGAAGAAAGAAAAAGAGGAAGGAAAAAAGAAATTGCCTTAAGTCTCACAGCCTGTTTCAGTGTGCAGCAAGAGGGAGCTGCCCCGAGGGGAACTGCTCACACCTCTTCCTTATCCCCAGATACAGCCATGGCACCCGCAGGCGATTAAAGCAGTAGCCAGCCGGCTGCGAAGAACATGAAGCTACCACACATTTTTGACCACACAGAACTTCAGGAGTAACACTTTCTCCTGTTTCTCTGTTTGATTCAGGACCCAACCAGATTTAAGAATACAATAATCAGTTCAACAAGCTTAAAGAGCAAAATTTCAATTATGATGTTCCTACTAGGTACTTCCTCCTTCCCTTTTGGAGTGGCTGGCATGGTGGCAGCAAGATGACTCGTCACGGTTGTCCCAGATGTGCGTGCCGTCAGTGCCGATGCCCTGAGCTCTGGTGTCAGTGGCGGTCGTAGGCGGCAGCAGCAGCTGGTGCAGCTGCTCCACGGGCTGTAGCGCTGTAGTAGTAAGGGGAGCCTGTGAGAGATGAGACCAGTGTGAGGAAGACAAAGGTGGAGAGGTTCCGGCCTGAGTGCTCTGACAATGGGTGTCAGAGAGCACTCCAGCCAAAGCTTCAATAAAGGCTGGGTAAATAGAATGAAAATTGCATTCATGCATTCTGCATGAGAAGGAGGCTACCATTGCTTTACATTGCTGCTGGCTATTTGATATCTTCTTCCATTCCTTCACTCAAAACATCAACTTAATTTACTTGACCAAAAAAAGTTAATTACTTTTCAGAACAGAGAGCCAAGATATTCCAACTCCAACACAGTACCATACTCTGACTTCTTTGATTTTCCCCCCTCCTTTTAAAAGGAGGAGGTTGGACCCCAAAGCATTTGAAGTATTTCAACAAAAGCACTTGTTTACCAAGAAAAGGCCTGAAAATTATTGGTGAAAACTCTCTGTCCTACAGGGCTAAGCACTGGTAGGTAGGACGATTACCCAAGGATCACGAGGAACTTGAACTATTTTTTTGAATGAGGAAGAGTATTTGGTATCCAGAGAGATACCAATATGTCCAGCCAGCATGAGTTTTAAGAAATCTTCCAAGCACACCTGCAATGAAACCAACTCCAATCCATCCTAAGAAGGGAGTTTTCTCTCTTCAAGTGCTACCAGTTTGGTCTGCAAGTCACCAGTTTCACATGCATGGGATGTAAGGCACATCACAGTGTGTAAGAACCCCCCTGGAAGGACTCAGCCACATGTACTCAACTCATGTACTCAGCCACATGCATCTGAGACTATCAGGGAGGTTTGGATGAGCAACAATGAGCCAACGCGAGTGACAACTCTGGAGTAGTCAGAACTGTACGGTTTGTTTTCATGAGTGGCCCTGTCTGAGAACTGCCTTCCATCCTAAGCTCCTTGCCTTCAACACACATGGGACAGCATTCTATCAGACATTGCCAAGGGTCTTCACAGCCCTGGATGTGACTTGCCACAGAGGCAGTGACTTCTTCTGCTTCAGTGACACAGAGGAGCTGGCCCCACCAGGAAAAGGTGATGCCGCCACCTCAGTGGGGACTGTGGACCCCTTAGGAAAGCATCCCACAGTGGCAGAGAAGCCAAAGGTACATTTTTTGGTTGTTCACTTCCCATCCCAGACTCTAGAAAACATTGCTCCTGCAGGTCTAGTGGTTGCCCAGCCCCTGGGCATAACCTGAGTGTAACAATGCCCCAATTGTTCTACCACCATGGCCCTGCACACCCTCTGAAGCTGGAAGGGGAACCCAGCTGGCATGCCTGGCGCTGCTGGTAACATGCTCTGAGCTGAGCTAAAAGCCTTCCCCTCCAGGAGGCTGGAGAACCTCCTGCCATCTCCTCTAACTGTACAGCCTCTCCATGAACGCTTTGCTGTTCATTCCAAAATTACCTGAGTGATTACTTGAGGGCTGCCGGTTCAAAAGCCCAGGCACAGAGTAAGAATCACAAAGCCAGACTCTTAAGAGGAAGCTCAGGGAAAGTCGCTCTTAACCATCAGCAAAATGCAGGGCTACCTCACTGCTGTGGGTCAAACGATTAATCTGACAGGCAAGCCCAGCTGCTCCTTCTAGGCTGCTTTTGTCCAGAGTACCACACCAGAAGTTCAGCTCAAGCTTCATCACCAGCCTCCAGCTTTTCATTTCCAACGGAGCACAAGCTGATGTACCCAAAGAACAGAGCACAGGCAGCATTTGCTCTTGCCCAATATGTGCAATGCACTGCTCAGCACAGTTGGTCAGAGAAGAAAACCTCGTAACAATCCTACCAAAGCATATACTCTGATTCTGCAACCCTGAGGGGTCAGAAACAACGGACTTTGGCTACTGGAATGTGTCTCCTGCACAGTACTGTGGCAAAACAGGACCTTGTACGCAGCGTGTGGGTCTGTGTTGTCCTCAGATGCATCCTTAGTGACCCAGACATCCAAAATCAGACAAACCCACTGCAAAGGGTTTAAACAAAGTAAAGCAATCTTCAGGAGTGTGGTCCTAGCTGACTAGAAAGACAGTTTTACCGTACACAAGAGTAATTCAAGAGAGTCCGTGAAATCACTGGCCAGGATGAACAATTGCAAAGATGTCTGTATACAAACTCCTAGGGAGGAGACAATCTGACCTAGGCTTATTTACTAAAAGTAAAAAATTTTAAGCCATAGTCAATGGTGTTAAAGCAGATACCCTCAGCAGGTCATCATTCCACTTATGTTTGCACAAGTATAGTCTTGTGTTGTCTGCTGAGGGCACCACAGCTGCTATCCTGGGCTGGACAGATAGTCTTCTTCCAGGTAACTGACATCAGGTTAAGGAGCGCCAGCCTCAGGAGCTATATTTCCTGGAGAAAGCTTCACAAGGACAGTGAAAACCATTCTCATGGAGAATTAAAATTAAATTTAAATTAA
>VWZV01011794.1:280-26347 GCA_013397155.1 Irena cyanogastra | reverse complement strand
TAAGGTAATTTTGAAAATAAATAAATTTAGTTTTTCTTTGTTAGAACCTTGGAGATGGCAATCTCAACATAAACCAGCTGCGTTTGAATGAGTTTTACTAGTGACTCCCTCTCAAGTGTTCAATTGTTTTGGTTCCTAGAGGACCTCACAAGAAGCGGCAAACCTTGGTGGATGAATGATGGATCTGTTTCTCCAGCTTCACTTCCAGTCAATGGCACACTAAGTAGTCATAGTCGACAGAAGAGATCTGTAAGCCTTGAACGGTTTGTGGAAACCCTGGTAGTAGCAGACAAAATGATGGTGGGATACCATGGTCGCAAAGACATTGAACACTACATTTTGAGTGTAATGAATATTGTAAGTTTCATCCTTCTCTGTGTTCATATCAATACGTGTGTGCTGAAATGATAATGGACCTGTCAAGTGTTTGTTTATTGCCATGAAGAATGCTTTAATATAAGTACTAGCTTCCAGAAATGAATAGTTTAAATACTGAAAATCTTAGCATTTTGGGGAAATGTCAAGAAGTATGTTGTATGTCAAGAAGTATGATCACTTTTAAATTGTTGTCTTTAATTTTGAATTCAAATAATTACATTCTGATTATGCAGTTCTATTCTGCTTAATCAACACTTTAAATGCTCATTGTGCTGGATGAATTATGAAACAAGGTATAAACAGTTTCAGCTGAAAAGCGTGACTCAAGGGTTTTTTCTTTTTAACTGAATGGTCATTTTTTGTTCAAAAAATAACTTGTGTTTAGGTGACAATGGTACTTTACATTACGGAACTACATGAGGAAATTGGGTTAAATTTTAACCATTTAGGAAGTAAGTAGTGTTTCTTGTCTGACTTTGTGCCTTTTCTTATTTTCTGGAGGTCAGGTTGCCAAACTTTATCGTGATTCCAGTCTAGGAAACGTTGTGAATATTATAGTGACACGTTTGATTGTCCTCACTGAAGATCAGGTAAGAGCTGTTGTGCTAAGCTTTATACCTGTGAAATACAAATTACTTTATTGTATGATGTAGAGTTATTTAATTATCGCTTGAAGTGGCTGCCTCTGAGTACAAAACCTATCATGTAATCTTTCACTATTTTAATCAAGATGAAGCAGTTCAAAGGAATATTCCTCGCGTATCATCTCAAAGATATGTATTCTTACTTCAGGTGACTAGTATTATACCTTTGGGGATGTCAGATTTATTTTTAGATCTGTATTTTGATTTTTTTTCTGTATTGACAAAATGATTATTAAAGTTGGAGCAGAAAGAATGATGGTTCAGTGATACACAGCTGAACTTGGGGTCAGATTTTACAGAAATAAAATTTGGCAGGAAGATTTTATTCCTAGAAACCACTGCTTCTAATTATAGTCCCATTTTAGTTTTCAAAAGGCTTAACAACTGACCTTAGTAATTTGTTTGGAACATTTCTGGTATGCATGTTGTATTGCAGCCAAACTTGGAGATAAACCACCATGCAGACAAGTCCCTCGATAGCTTCTGTAAGTGGCAGAAATCCATTCTCTCCCACCAAAGTGATGGAAACACCATTCCAGAAAATGGGATTGCCCACCATGATAATGCGGTTCTTATTACTAGGTATGGTCATTAAAAGTATTGTGTTTATTTTATTTCTTGTAGCTTTCTTGTTCTTAGCATATATATGTCTAGAGGCTAGTTGCAAAGTGATATATTTGATAGGTAACCTTAAAAGGAGGAAAATTAATAGATGGCTTGTCTTAAATATATCAGATTATTAAATTTTAGATTAAGAGTTTGGAAAAGTAAGATCTGCAAATCACTTGCTTCTGCTGTTATTTTCACTTCATAACTGCCAGTACAAAGTATTACAGTAGAAAAGATGGATCCTATTGAACATTTTATACTTTAATAATTGAAAAGAATTAATAAGATTGCAGAGAACAAAACAGAATGAAAAATGTTTTGTTAACCATGTAAAGTGTTTTTGTAAGAATTTCAAGCCACAACTTCAACTAGTGTAATAGTATTTCTCTGGAAACAGGTTCTTGCAGATTCCAGCAATATGACACTCTGCTTTGTAGCTGGTTTGATTTATGATGCTTAATTAAGATGAGAACTGACAATTTTAGTAGATAGTTTCAAAGCCTGCATATATGCCCATTTGTTTGCTTCAATTTCACTCTTACTGTGATAAATTTAACATAAACTGCATTGTGATCTTGTGATCCTGATAAAGGCATTTGTGTCTGTCCCTTTGGAGTTTGGGGTAGGCAACTGTATTTTTATGGAAGATAAGTCTCCCTGTTGTTTAAGGATACTATTTATTCTTTTTTGTTTTGTTTAAGTAGCAGCAGGTGCATCAACTCTAATTTGGATTAGGATCTTTTTATTATGATTTCTGCTTTCCAGGACAAATTCTGCACTGCTTCTTATGTAACCTATTTTGGAATCATTGCATTCACTGCAGAAGAATTGAAATAGTGATTAAAATAATGCATCTTTTGTATAGTTTTGCATAAAATTTGTGAACGTCTATTTTTTTTCCTGAGGGATGTGGTGTTTTTTCTTAATTTTGTTTTGCATAATGAACAAATATTTTTATTTTTGAGAGGAAATAGAAGCTAGTGAATCACGTGCATGTATTTCGTATTGATCGTTTTTTCAGATATAATTATGTATGATCTTAAGTAGTTCATAGTAAAAATCAGAGTGATTAAAGGCTAGGATGACTCAGAAAGCTTTTAGATTTCAAGAAGTGTAAAAAAAGAGATTAAACTCTAATACAAATAAATTGAATGCAATGAGAAATAAAATAGTTGCATTCTAGGGTCTTAATTTTTGACAAAGGCTGTTGTTTATGATTGGTTTTGTGCATATAAGTAATTCTTTCACTAGGACTTTTGAAGCAGAATATGTGTTCACAGCTTTGCTACACATGAAACTTTTAGTGGTATAATTTAGATAAGTGAAAAAGTGTGATCCATGGGTGGTACGGTTGTGTCGGTTGAAGCTCCTCTATATACGTATGCATAAGTTGTACTGGCAACTCTATACTTTTACTGCTATGGCTGACTAACCTGACACTTTGTTGATGTTATTCTGGCATTACAAATCACAGCTGGTTTCTTTCACAGCTGTGCTTTTATGTGTTTTATTACTGTATGTTCTGTACTGCACCTGATGTGGTAGGATGTTCCAGTGGGATGTTCCCAGTGTAGTTCCGAATAGTTCTGTGTTTCCAGACAAAAGCTTAAGCCAGACCTGTTAACTTGCAGGCCTCTAACTCTAAAAGGAGCAAGTTTTGAGAGAACGTCAGTAATAGATATTCAAAATTACGTTTTTTCATCAAAACCCAATTAAAATGGAGGACTTTTTTTATTCTTCATTATGGGGGCTATAATTATATGTAGCATGTGTATGCTGTCTTTTGAAAGGGATGTAAGAATTTTATAACTTCCTAGTTTTCTTCTAGGAAGTTTACAACTCTAAGAATATACCTGTATTTTAAATCAACAAAGTGCCTCAGTGTTATGTCTACCTTTATAAAGTTCAGTTATAAATGCTTTCACACCAAAATGCTTCTATTCATTTATTTATATAGTAATTGTATTTCCTTAAAATAATCACAAGGGCTGCACTAATCAATTTGAGTGGATAAATCAAGCTTTTACTGAAACTGCTAGCTATCCTGGCTGTTACTAATAAAATGAATAAGCTTATGTGAAGAATCAATAGTTCTTTTTGGGGTTGGAATGAGTAAGGACAAATTCGTATTCATATAAACATCTAAATCCACTTTAATAATTCTAAATGAATTACTGTAATGTTGATCTACTTGTTTTTGTTCTCTTGTCTATTGTTCACTTGATGAACCAGATTTAAGGCATTATATGTGAAAGAGAAGGATACCAGCTATGGTTCTTTAAACTCATAATGTACTGAAAAGGTCTTTAATAACCACGTCTATCCAAAGGAATTTGAGCCTATGCTACCAAACATTAGGATACTTTTTAGCCACTCCGGTAGTATTTTGAAAGCAGTTTCCTGAATCTGTCCCACTGATGCTGCTCTGCTTTGTACGGAGTAATTACATTTTTATTGACTTTGACACTGGAATCAATTTTTGCTCATTGTGTGTACTTCTATTTTATGGAAAGTAGGAAAGTTTCAGTTCAACATTATGAATAGTTTTGTGTTGATTAAAACCAGATTTTTTAGTAAGTAATTTGATTTATTTGAAAATATTACTGAGTTCTAGCTAAGTATTTAAGTTTGCAACTACAATAGTCTTTATCTGAAATGTGGGGCAAAGGTTTTAAGAAAATGAGTCATTATCTTCAACCATTTAAACAAAGACAGCACTTCAGGTTTTTTTTGCCATCCTTTCATGCTGCATTCAAAGATGGCATGGTCTGATCTGGGAAAAACAGTATTAAAGCTGCACATTCTCTAGGAGCGTCTGCTTGACCAATGCAGACTTTTGTATCCTAAATAAGCTGTATGCTAGAACCAGGTAGCCCCAGTAGAGTGGAGGTATGTCAGACTGATCTCTTAAGTCCCACAGAGGCATTGCCATGCCTACTAAGCCACCAGTCTTTGGACAAGAGCCTGCCTGTGTTTGGTGTGCCTGGTGTATGAGCCTATTTGGTCAAGGTCCTGCAGCCACCCTGCAGCCTGCTAAGTGGGAAGGGAATTGCAGAAAACTTCTTGTTTGCTAATTAAAAATACACAGGCTAGAGACTGTAAGTAAGACCTTATATTGTGTATCACCTACATTTTTTTCCTGTATTTAGGTCTCAGACTTCAGTGTTTTATCCTGAAATTGTCCAAGTTGGGTTCTTGGAGGCAAGTGAAAATAAAATACAAAGCAGATAGACTTGAACTATGACGTTGATTATTGGTGTAATGCTCTTAAGACAATGTCGCCTTTTTTCATGCAGAATTTAGATAAACCTAGTGAATCTATAAAATTATTTTGTACTCCAAAACAATAAAAAGAGGAGAAAAACTTGTATAGATGTCTAATCTCAAATCCTTTGATAAAGAAAAAGCTCTTGCATTTGGTTCCTGTATTCTTGCATCATTATGTGATAATCTTGCTTTTTAGCACAATGATAGGTTTTCAGATAATTAATTTTAAAAGCCATAGTAAATTTTGAGGCTTGGGCATCCCACACCAGTGTAGGGGTATCAATTTGCCTTTTTGAAGTTAGTTCTTACTTGGTGATTTGTTTTTTTAAGCCTTGCTTGGTAGACTGCTTCCTCTTTTTGTTTCTTCAGAAACTCTTCAAGAAGTAGGATCTCCAGAGATTACAAACCCACAAAACTTAAAAGCTATGGTGTACAGCTATTATTTAATTTTTACTTATATTTTTGAACCAAGCTCCCCTTTGTGGGGCTGAGTTTCAGTGGATCTTAGAGAAGTTCGGCACCAAGCCTGAACTTTCCCAAGGGAAAACAGTTTGCCTTGTTAGAGAACAGCTCTGTGAAGAATTTCATGTTCTCAGGAAAGGATTGATAGAAGTTTTGTAAGCATCTTGCGTTCTCAAAATAACAGGTGCTGTTTTGACTTTAGTTTGTTCTTTTCTTGTGTGTGTTCTCAAAACATGCTCTCTCTATCTCATCCAATGGTGGTAGAGAGGCGTTGTGCCATATAGTCAATCATGAAGCTGTTACAGAAAGACCCTATAAAAGGGAATGGATTGTTACAATAAGGAAGCCTTCTGATTCTTTGAAATCTCAGAGTCTTCTCTTCATTCTCTGGGAAAGGGCGACATCCCTTTCATTTTGATCAGTTGCTTCCTTCTCATGATCTTAAAGATCATGAAGTAGGAATTGTGGTTTTCCTTAGGAACACCTTTGTTAACTATACATTATGAACAGAACCATTCCTTTTCCCATGTACCTGCACAGAATAGTAAGGGCCAGAAGGCTGGTCTCTAGGTTACACATTGTATCAGGATTGAGAAGGTGAAAAATTTTTTAAATGCCTTTTGTTTTTCCTTTGCATTGGAAGTGTTCTCCAGGGCTACATTTCTCTGTAGCTCAAGAAGGTTAGTTTAATTTGTCCAGGTACTAAACAGTTGTTTGACCAAACGATGCGTGGCTGACTCTCTAAACATTGCAGCAGTAGAGTGTTTTGCTGCTGTGACGGAAGGTTACTTTGCCTCCTGGTGTGTTAGTAGATCAAGTAAAAAGGCGTACTGGACAGGCAATGGAAAGGAAGGTTTCAGGGGGAAGTTGAGGTGTGTATCTCTAAAGGGACAGAATCTAGTCTGTGAGATGCAATTGTTTTAAACAGAAACATTTGAAACCTCACTCACTTAAGGAAATAGTACTTCTCAAAAATTGTTGAATGAAATGTCATCTACTGTTGGCACACACCAAGAGTTTGTTTTACGTTTTAAAAGGAAAACAAATTTACTATGCTTGACAAACACATTAAGATCTCTTTGCAGCTAGATGGGAACATTATGGGAACATTCTTGCAGAAAACTTACTAGAATTAATTTTAAGACTGTAAACCTGTGTAGTTTTATGTAGATCACCTTCTGAAATTCTTGACTGAAAATACCTTGAAATAGAAAAATCTTTTACTTGGATTGGAATCCACTTGAGTTAAGTTCACAAGTGCTTTAGCAACAATTAATTTCACAGCCTCACTGAACTGATATACGCTGTTGGAAGGATCCTTATTTGATTGAATAAAGAATCAGAGCTGTTAGATGTTTTTATTTTGATTTAAGCTAATAATTGATATAATATCAGTTTGGATAATTGATTAAGTCAAATACACCTTGATTTGCAGGTTGTACTGATGAGAGCAAAAATACTCAGGACCACAGATGGTGTATTTTTTCTATTTGTCTGGGTCTTAAGTGGGTTTGTATATGTTAATGTTGTGAGACAGTGAATGAGCTCTCTCTTAATCGACACTTGTATTTTTGCTGGGTACCACTGTACTTGTAACTCATTAAGTAGGTGTATTGCTAAGCAGTGTGATATGGCTGCTATTAGCATTAACACTAGTATTAGTATGCAGCATTTCTCTAGCAACACTGTTGAAGCCCATATGGGAGGCATTAGCATGGTTATGTGGTCGATTTTTCGAGTCCTTCAAGGAGAGAATTTTACAGAACTGGTTTATGTTTATTGTATATGCATGAGATTAATTTCACAATGTTTCAATCAGTTGTTACCTCATCCATATGCCCTTGTGGGTAAAGGGAACTTTCATTTGTCTGTGAGATGCATCCAATGTGCAAGCCAGTGCTGCCAGTTTTTCTTAGGACGCAGAAGGTATGATTAAATGGCAGCAATTCTAAACTCCTGTAATTCTTGTGGTTCATAATCTAAGAACAGAGACGTTTCTGACATTGCTGTAGATACTCAAGAGGAACAAAACGTTTCTTGTTTCATTTTGCATACCTGTGTAGAGCTGACCACAATCATGCTTTTAATTTTTTAAATAACATTAAATAAGAGTTTTTAAGAAGCTGGGGATGGTTTTGTAGTTGCATTGTCCAGATAGCAGTCCAAAAAGGAAATTTGTTTAATGGACACTCTTGTCCTTTCACATATCAGTTGCCTATAGGTTAGTAATGTATTTTTATTCTCTAATAGTAAGTAACATTCCCCTATCAGGTTCTGTACTAGTTAAGGTGTTTGGTAGTGAGGTGAGGCCAACCAGCCAGGACTCTGCACATTCCTTTACTCCTGCAGGTCCAAGACTGTTATGCTTTTTTTCTGTGGCATTTTCCGCTTTTCTTCTGGGCTTAAGTTGTTGCAAGATTCCTCTTTCGTACAAGGCACTCTTATCCAGCTCCATGAGCACAATTTCATAGCTTTGTCCAATAAATCTGTAGATCCAAAGCATTTCTGTTCCCATGAAGCCTTGTCTTGGATCCTTGTCCTGTGGCTAGTTCCTCTGTTTGTAAGAAGAATTCCAATTTCAACCAGTAATTCTGTGTCTTTTTTCTTACTTGACTCTGAAGTCTATTAAGCAGTTTTCACCCTTATTTTTTGTGTAGCCTTTTAGCTTTTTCTGCTGGAGTTCATTGAGATGAATTTGAGCCCCTGACAGGAGACTGTGTTTCCTTATTTGATTTTTGTGCAAAAATCATAACAGTGTCCATTGACTTGGTTTTCTTGTGACCACGTGTGTAGGATTGAGGGAGAGGTTAGAAAAGCAGAGAGGCATATATTGCCCTTAGTGTCTGTCTCTGTAGATGTATAAAATGTAAGAGGCCAGCTTTCCAAATAGTAGCACTAAATTTCCACATATCTTTGTTTCCAGGGAATTGAAGGGGTCTAAGAGGAAAAAATGTATCTGCATATTCAAAATGATGTCTCTGGGGAAAAAAAAACCCAAACGAAAATGAAGTCTGCCAGGGCTCTGCTCAGCAGACTGAGGAAAGTGAGGCATTTTACGTGGCGTGCAGTGCTTCACATAGGAATGTTTGTTCCAAGGTTTCTATACAGAATGTATTCCTTACACTCCTTGTCAGAGACCTGCTGTTGACCACGTGAATCAGTCATGCTGCTAGATACAGCACCACTGTCATAGCTTTTATATTCTTACTTCTGTGTCAAAAACGAGTTGGGAGTCTGCTATCTCTGCTAAGGCATATTCTTTGGAATGATGACCCTAAGATTGATAAAAGAGAAATTGTGAGTGGGACATGCAGCATAACAACTGTGAGCCATTACAGTAATACATGATCTGTGTGTAGATGATTCACTTTAGGTAAATCTGGGTCTAGAGCCATGTTCCAAGACTGCAAGTGCTGTGCTTTCGGTGGAGGAGAAACCTATTCAGAGATCTCAGTGAAGAATTCTCTGTTACCCATTTTCTGTCTTTTTGTGAGATGAGAATCTATAGGCTGTGACATGATAGAAATCAATAGATAAAACAGGCAATAGAAGAAAATAGGAAGTAGTTGGAAATTTATAAAATCCCTTGGCATATTATGTAATTCCCGTTTTTGTGACAGTTACAAACTTATTGGGTGGGTTTTTTATTCCCCCACCTTGTGTTAGCAGAATAAGGTTGGAAATACTGTTTAAGTGTCCACTCTTGGCTCAGAATTTTTTTTGTGAATGCTTTTTCCGTTTGACTAGTTGGTTGGATTTTTTTGAGGGGTAGATTAGGGTAAATTTTGTGTTTAAACTTTATTTCTAGATTTTGTAGCTGAAGGGAATCAAATAGACTCTGTGGGATTTGAGGGAGCTCATGTGGAACAATAAAGTAGCTAGAATGTGAATCTGAAAAACTGCTTATTGCATGGCAAATGTCAACCAGCAGGTTATTTGCAGCTAATTAATTGTGAGTGCACACATTGTGCTTGTTAATGTTTTCTAATTAATAAAAGGCTGTTGTTTTTTAATTTCTGATGCCATTAGTTGACTCTTAGTGTACAGCTGGTTAGTTACAAGATGTGTATTCTGATTTAGTTCATAAAATTTTAGTCTGTGAGGGTGAAAGGATGGAAAAGGTATAAGGTATACCCAGAGTTTGCCTAATCCATTCCAGATGGACAAAATGTGTTCAAAATGTGCTTTATTTAATACCAAATCCAGAAGAATGACCAATGTCATGGAGTTAAGCTCAGATTTTCATGCTCTGACTTGGAGCCTGAAAGCTCTTTTCTTTTTAATTTCTTTTTTGTTGTTGTTGTTAGATGGATTAAAATAATTAGTACTGAATAAAAAGAATGTTCTCCTGTCTCAACTGAAGTAGGAGAGACAGAAATTTTGGGTGTAATTCCACAGATTTTTCCTAAGATATGNTTCTGAGTTGCACAAAGGGTCATAAAACTATTCAAATTATAGTTTTTCCAGGAAATGTTTGGTGGTAATAGTTTGGGATATCTGTTAGAACACTCAGTTACTGCTTGGCCAGATATCTGACAAAGGGCTTTCTAGCAGTTTGAAATGTTGTATTTTGCCTTTTTTTTTTTCTTAATAAAGTACATACACTTGTTTAAAAAATCTCTAATTTTTAAGTCTTCTTAATAGTCTAAATAGAATACTTACCTTCTTCTATGTTTTTTCCCATCTCTTTGGGATGTTATTATTTTCATAACCTACAATGACTGGCAGAATNAAGTAGCTAGAATGTGAATCTGAAAAACTGCTTATTGCATGGCAAATGTCAACCAGCAGGTTATTTGCAGCTAATTAATTGTGAGTGCACACATTGTGCTTGTTAATGTTTTCTAATTAATAAAAGGCTGTTGTTTTTTAATTTCTGATGCCATTAGTTGACTCTTAGTGTACAGCTGGTTAGTTACAAGATGTGTATTCTGATTTAGTTCATAAAATTTTAGTCTGTGAGGGTGAAAGGATGGAAAAGGTATAAGGTATACCCAGAGTTTGCCTAATCCATTCCAGATGGACAAAATGTGTTCAAAATGTGCTTTATTTAATACCAAATCCAGAAGAATGACCAATGTCATGGAGTTAAGCTCAGATTTTCATGCTCTGACTTGGAGCCTGAAAGCTCTTTTCTTTTTAATTTCTTTTTTGTTGTTGTTGTTAGATGGATTAAAATAATTAGTACTGAATAAAAAGAATGTTCTCCTGTCTCAACTGAAGTAGGAGAGACAGAAATTTTGGGTGTAATTCCACAGATTTTTCCTAAGATATGCTCACTGAGGGGAGCTGGTTACACACCTGGTCATTTTCTGAATTGGAAAATTTGAGAATATGTGCCAGCACACAGGATGAGCAATGCAACTCATAACTGCCCCAGTTAAAGTCTTCGTCTAAATGTGGCAGTGAAATTTTGGCAATTAAAAACGAATCAGGATAAACCTATAAAATGCCAAACTTCATATACTGTTGATAGTAATGTTATGTTAATATCTTCTGTAGTTTATAAATAAATTTTTCCATTTGTACACNCAGAATAACCAGAATGACTGGCAGAATAATTTGCCAGTGAGTATTTTTCTTCTCATTCTTAACAATCCAGAAAAACATTAGGCCAGTTTATTCCCTGGATTTTGACCAATTTTGGATTTTGTTTGTGATCTGTTGCATAAATTCTGTCTCTTGCCGCGCATGAATATATATGTACTACAGTTTCATGTTTTCTTCACATTTTAAACATGAGTCTGGACTATTTAGTTTAACTTTACAGCAACCTTTTATTAGATTGCTTATGTATAAGAATACATTAAAAATGTGGTTTTAATTAGGACACTGGTTATAAATTCATTTTTTTAGTGGTAACATCATATCTATTTAATTTTAGTATTCACTATTCTCTAGTTTCTGATAATTTACTCCACTCTTTCTAAGGAAGGGCATGATGTTTTAGGCTTTGAGGTCAGTTGCAGCATGCCCATTATTTTAGTAGGATCTGGATAAGATTTCAATTTGAGTTTATGGCTATTTCATTTTAATTATGCAAATAGTGAAGTAAAACCTTAACTGAGCTCTGTCTGCTCCATGCTGCTTAAAACTTTCTGAAAAACGTTGCAGTGGAATAATGAAGTAATGTGCATGAGTGTCTCAACCTTTTTTAAATTAGGTATGGTATTTTCTCTGAATTTACCCATTTCTGTATTAAATTAATGGCTTTTATAAACTTCCTAACTAATTTTTAAGTATATTCAATGTGCTAAGTGTACTTTCCAAAGTGATTAGCACTACTTACAGTGGCAGTTTGGTGATTTTTTTTTTCCCCCTGCTTACTTGCTTTCAGTGAATTTACAGCAAAGAAGTGACACTTCAAGGGAAGTGACTGGAAATTTTCTAGTTATTTTCAAAGAGCAAATGTGAATAGGCAGGAGCAGAGAATATTACAGAATCATCTCAAGTAAAGAAATAAATTGTATCTCATGTCTGCAGTTGTAACCGTTCTGTTTCACTTTCATAATGTATCATGAAATGTAGCTTTAAAAGAATAATAGAATAATAGTATTTTAATAATTAAAATTCTGACAGGCTTGGATAGTGGAAGTAAAGTAAAAATCTGCAGTTAAAATTCCATACTTGAATATTTTGTAATTGCCATGCTGGACTAACCACATGTGCAGGGCTAATTGGTACTGAAGCTGATTTTGAAATGAGATTTGCTAAACAAGAGATAATTTATTTTTAACTCATATAAAATCAAACTATTTTGTTTTCAGATCAAATACAAATATTTTAATGAATGATGAATTTGATAGAGAAAATAAGAAACCACATTTCTTTACATATGTTATACTCAGGATTAAATTACTGCCTATGTTGCATTCCCAATTATTTGGGAATATGCATTCCCAGTTATTTCCTTGACTGACATTTCTGCTTTTCTAAAGAGACATGTTTTACAGTCATGACTGTATGAAGTAAGTGTAAGACACATGTCATATAGTCTTTGTTATATAAAATTAACTCTGGAAAACATGGCTGCTGGAATTTGAAGACTGAGGTAACACTGAGAACTAACTGGTCAAACTATTTATTTTGTCACAGCCTGTGAAAGAGTCTGGCAAACTGTAAAGAATTAAATGTGTAATTGTAAACACATTAAATGCCTAGCAAGTCATTTAATGTCATTAGTCATTTATCTAGCAAGTAGATTTACTCTTGCATACACTATATTTCAGTTCCTCCTACCATTATTATTTTATTTCTCTTTTATTGCTGCTGAATTGACCAATTATCAGCAAGTGAAATTGTGGCAGTGGGGATATTCCATGTGGGAATATACTCCACAGTTGCAACAATTTCTGGGTTTTCTAATGCTTTAATTCTTACTTATTTCTAGACTTGTAATTCTTTGAACTTCTGATTTGGCCTTTCCTAGCTGTATATCTTCTCATCAATCTAGTACAGGCCACCAATGTTATCAACACTGTGAATAAAAAAAAATCTCTTCTTATACTGCTTAATCAATTGTCATTCTTAAATCACTAGTCACTCATTAAACATCCAAACATGCACTTATGCCTGATTCTAGATACTCCTAATTTAAACTATTAATATGCACTATATATAGTATTTCAAATCTGTACTGAAACAGTCAGCAGACCAGACACCAGGTCTCCTGTGGGCTGATGGGGTCCATCTGTCAGAGAGGGAGAAGAGCATCTTCAGTCACAGGCTTGCCAAGCTGGTGAAAAAGGCTTTAGGCGAATGGAGGAAAGAAACCTCAATTCATTCCACTCCTACCAGTTTGATTCCAGGGTCAGCAAGAGATGCCCTGAGCTTGAAGAGAGACCAGAGGTCAGCAGGAGAACACGTAAAGAGCAGCACAAAGGAATTCCAGCTGCTCAAGCCAGTAAGTTGGCTTCATCCTTCATCAAGGACCCATTTTAAGTACTTCTGTGCTAATGCATGTAGTATGAAGAATAAACAAAATGGAACCCTGTGCATGCCTGCAGGGTTATGGTTTTATCAGTGTTGCAGAGATGCTGTGGGATGATGTCTATGACTGAGTGTTGGAATGGAATGATAGAGGCCATTTAAAAAAGATGGACAGAAGAGACAAGCAGAGGGTGTTGCCTTCTGTGTCAGTGACCAGTTGGATGCACGGAGCTCTGCCTGATGATCGATGGAGAGCCAACAGTGGGTTTACAGATCAGGATTAAAGAGAGGGCAGGTGCCATTATAGTGGGAGTCTGAACAGGAAGACCAAGTGGATGAGGCCCTCTGTAGAAACACAGGAGCAGCCTTATGTTCCTAAGCACTCATGGAGTGCTCATGGAGAAGTCAGCAACTCAGAGAGCTGCTGAAGGGACAGCACAGCGGTAGAGTACTGTGGGATAAAGACTTGCACAGGGAAGAGGGGCCCAAGAAATCTGGTTAATCTTCAAGGGTTATCTCCTCTAGGACAGAAGCAGTGCATCCTAAAAAAGAAATCAGGCAGAAGTGCCAGGAGGCCTTCAGTGATAAACAAGGAGTTTCTGGACAAATTCAGACACAAAAATGTAAGCCTGCCGGGGGTGGAAGCAGGGAAAAGTAAGCTGGGAGGAATTCAGAGAGATGGTGTGAGCAGGCAGGGATCAGATTAGGAAAGCTAAAGCTCTGATAGAATTAGACTTGCTGAGGGCTGTCAAGGGCAACAAGGCAAACTTCTCTCAGTATGTCAATGGTAAAAGGAAAACTAGGGAAAATGTGGGTCCTCTTGAGAAGGAAGCAGGAGACTTGGTTACCTGGGACGTGGAGAAGGCTGAAGTACTCAGTTACTTTTTTTTCTCAGTCTTCACTGGCAAGTCCTCCAGACACACTGCCTGAATTGCAGAAGGAATATAGAATTGTATGTCATTGCCTGTAAATATCAATGGCTGTCACTACAGAATGTAGAATCACTGACTGTAGGAGAAGATGAGACCATTTAAGGAAACCTGAAGGTGCATGAGTCCATGGGACCTGCTGGGATGTATCCAGCTGTCCTGCGGGAACTGGTGGAAAAAATGGCTAAGCCACTATTCATTGTATTTTTGAAACCATGACAGCGCAGTGAAGTTTCCAGTGACTGAAAAGGGGAAACATAACCCCTATTTTTGAAAAAGGAAAAAGAAAATATCTGGAGAACTACTAGTCAGTCTCACCTCTGTGCTCAGCAAGATAATTGATTGAACGCTCCTGGAAACTGTATTGGGGCACCTGGAAAATAAGGAGGTCATTGGTGACAGCCAGCATGACTTCAGCAAGGGGAAATTGTGCCAGGCCAATTTGGTGGCCTTCTGTGACTGAGGTACAGTTTTGACGGATAAGGGAAGAGTGAGTGATGTCATCTACCTGGACTTCTCCAAAGCCTTTGATACTGTCCCACATGGTATCCTCATCTTCAAACTTGAGAGACATGAGTTTGATGGATGGACTGCCCAGTGGATAAGGAATTGTCTGGGTGGTTGCACTCAAAGACATGACCAGTCAACAGCTCTATGAACACATGGAGATCAATGAGGAGTGGCATTCCTCAAGGGTCTATACTTGGACTGGCACATTTTAACTTCTCTGGTGGCAACATGGACAGTGGGATTGAGCACACCTCAGGAAGTTCACTGACAGCACCAGGCTGTGTGGGGCAGTCGACATGCTGGAGGGAAGGGATGGCATCCAGAGGGTCCTGGACAGGCTTGAGAGCAGGGCCAGTGAAAACCTCATGGAGGTCAACAAAGCAAAGTATAAGATCCTACACATAGGTTAGGGCCATCCCAAACATGGATGCGGGCTGAATGGAGAACGGATTAAGAACAGCCCTACAGAAGGGGTCTTGAGAGCTCAGCAGATGAGAAGCTGGACATGACCTGTCAATGTGCATTTGCAGCTCAGAAAGCCAGTTTTTTCCTGTGCTGCATCCAAAGGAGTGTCGCCAGCAGGGCAAGGAGGTAATTCTCTCCCTCTACTCTCATGACACCCTACCTGCAGTCCTGCATCCAGCTCTGGAGCCCCCAACATAAGAAGGATGTGGACCATTTGAATTAGGTCCAGAGGAGGGCCACAAAGGAAATAAGAGGGCTGGAGCACCATTAGGCTGAGGGATCTGGAGCTGTTTAGTTTGGAGAAGAGGAGGCTCAGGGCTCTCTACAACTACATGAAAGGAGGTTGTAGTGGAATGGGGACCAATCTCTTCTGCCAAGTGTCAAGTAAAAGGACAAGAGGAAATGGTCTCAAGTTGTGCCAGAGGAGGTTCAGATTAGATACTAGAAAATATTTTTTTACTACAAGTGTGGAATAAGCATTAGAATAAGTTGCCCAGAGAGGTAGTACAGTCATCATTTCTGGAAGTGTTCTCAATGTGACACTTAGGGATATGGTTTAGAGGTGACAGGGATATGGTTTAGAGGTGACAACGGTTGTGCTGAGTTGGTGGTTGAAGATCTTGAAGATCTCTTTCAGCATTGATTATTCTGTGATTCTCTAAACTGATAGAGGGTAGGTACAGGAATGAGTGGTGTGACCTGGCAGCCACAAGGGCCACCCGTGTTCTGGGGGCACCAGGGGCAGCATGGTCAGCCGGGCAAGGGAGGGGATTGTCCTGCTCTGCTCTGCACTGGGGCAGCCTCACCTCGAGTGGTGGGGGCAGTTTGGGTGCTGCAGTATAAGGAAGATAATAAACCATTAGAGTACTTCTCTAATGAAGGATAGAGAGGAAAAGCCATATGAGGAGCGGCTGAGGTCAGTTGGTCTGGAGGAGACTGAGGGGACGCTCATGGTCTACGGCTTCCTCACAGGGGGAAACTGAGGGACTGACACTGATTTTTTTCTCTCTGATGACTAGTGATAGGACCCAAGGGAAAATGGCATTAAAGAGAAGATGTAGATTGGGTATTAGAAAAAGTTTCTTCACCCAGAGGGTGGTTGGGCACTGGCACAGGTTCTCCAGGGAAGAAGTCACAGCACCAACTCTGCCAGAGTTCAGGAAGTGTTTGGACAATGCTCTTGGGCACATGGTGTGATTACTGGGGAGTCCTGTGCAGAGCCTGGAACTCAAATGATCCTTACAGATCCCATCCACTTTATGATTCTATGATTTAGATAAGTTATTAGAAAGAAATTCTTCACTGTGTGGGTGATGAGGCAGTGCTACATGTTCCTCAGCAAAGTTGTAAATGTGTCATACCTGAAAGTGTTCAAGGCCAGGTTGGATGGAGCTTTGAGCATCTGATCCAGTGGAAGGTGTCCCTGGTGATGTTTGGGGTCTTGGAACTAGATGATCTATAAGGTCTGAGATTCTGTGAACACTGTGGAGACAGCCCAAAGTTGTTGTATGGGCATTGCCAAGCTTTACCACCATTGACACATGTGGTGGTGATACCTCAAGCTAATACATGTAATCAACAATTTAAATTAATTTTTTAAAAATTTATGTGCCTGTATCTTCTTTTGGGAAATGACTGAGCACTTCATTAATAGGCAACAGTTATATTCAAGCAATGTAGAATGGTTTATTGAGTCAAAGTGTTAGTTTCTCAGTAGTGATGGGTATTCTAATATTAGATGGTTTGGCACTGAATTTTGTGTAGATCCTTTATACTGAATGTCTCATGTGCTTTTGCTCCATTGCATTTTACAGTTATTTTATATCAAGAGAGAAGTGGATTTAAGTTTTAAATGCTGTTGAACTAGACTTAGAACACTGGTCACTATCAGTTTCAACTATCACAAACAGGATAATACTGCTTTATATGAAAAGTGCTTTTATGCTCAAGAAGCTTTTTATATTTAGGTTTTGCATAGTAAGTATAAACTTGAGGTCTTATGTAAGTGGAACGAATACTAAAATAAGTAGGGGTGTGCATGTTTAATTTTAACATTTATTTTCATACATATCTAGGATGGTAAATTCCAGCAATGTGCTAAATAACAATAGAAAATATTAGACCTAGTGCAGGAAACCCTTGGGTAATTAACAATAGAAAATATTAGACCTAGTACAGGGAACCCTTATCAACTTAAACTGCCATGAAGTTGTTTCTGATGATTTGACTTGCAAAATTGATGCAACGATCACTAATTTTTCAGCATATATTGCAATAGTAATTTTCTCATTCTGGTTTTATGTGAGAATTGTTTCTCTTTCTCTCTGATTTGTGGACCCAAGCTTTAATCCATGATTAAAAATTATTTTAAGTACCTGATTTGTATCTTCAGAGCAATTCCTCAAGTATGCTGTACATACTTTTGTATACAAAGTAAGTAATCTGCAAAGACCAGTCTTAACCAGCTAAAAACCAAAGGACTCTTTCGCCACCTTTGCCTCTCTCTCCTCTCATCTACTGTCATCATGCTTGGTGAAAATATTCTTTAATTTATACTAGAATTCCTTCTGTACCTTATCTGTTTATTTTCTATTATTCTCTATTTTTTCTCTGTTTTGAACTAGATTATCACTGTACATCCCTTCAAAGTGAAATACATTTTTCTTAATGGTTTATAGAAGCTTTTACTTGAAACCTATTCAGGCAAGCACTGAATATATGAAGTGTTTTAGTGTGGAAGGGTGTAGTGGTGAACATGCATTCTTTCAGAGAGAGGAGAGGTATTTATTTTCACTATGTGTTTTCCTGCCTGAAGATTAAAATTTCCTTTAATTTCCTTTATGCCACAGTATGATTTTTTTTTTTGTGTTAGTATGGTGCAGTAAAATATTCTGCATTCTAGATGGAGAAAAATCATTATTTGTTACGTGCAGCAGTTTTATTTCAATAAATTTGATACATCTATTTATGTGTAATGGATAAGTTGCAATTGTTTTGACCATTAGAAGAATCAAGAATATATTAAAACATACAGCTGTTAGAGACACACAGATGCAGTGTGGCTGCTTTGGCTGTAAAAGAAGATTTTAATCTTTCTCAGCCTCATCCAAAAGGCCTTTCTGCCATCAGAATAATATATAATTATAGCATTATAAGACATAATTTTATCATCCTTGGTGACCTCTATACATGTAACTTCTCTTTAAGTGTTTCTTTTTAGTGAGTTATCAGGAAGAGTATTTACTATGGCTGCAGTCGTGTATTTTGATCTCTAAGTCGAATGCTAATACTTATGCCAAGTGCCTTAAATATTAACTTGGCTCTGCACTACTATATATATCTAAAAACTAACTCTGCGTGAATATATCATATTGAAGGATTCAGGCCATTTAGAGGGCAGAGTACTTTCTTCTTGCTTATAGGTGATAACAACTAGATTTAGTGTATGGAAGGGAGGGGGGGAAAAAAAGAACATTTTGTGTGTGTATATGTGTGGGGAATAACACCAAAACCACTTTTTCCTTCCACACTTTAAAGCCAACAAAACCATGCAGATTCCTCAGCCTGAATCATCAAAGTGTCACTCTTTAAATGAAATGTAGTACTTAGGGCTTCTTTTACAATGTCATAGTGTTATTTTTAAAAAGCATTTCTCTCAGCTTCATGGGTTTTTTTCCCCTGCCATGCTAGTGTTGTGACTTGAGTTCAAGTTATGTGACTTCTGTAGAATGAAGAAAAGAGAATAAAAATGTTAATGGTATTTTCTTTAAACCAGCAAAATTATTTCTGCTATTTCAGTGATGTTATTTCACTGTGCCTTCTTTTGTTAGAGGTCATTGTTACTGACCTACTTTTATCTTGCAAATATTGTATGCCATAAGCTCTTCTGCCTCAGACTCAGAAGTATCCTTTGCTCTCTCATGATGTGTTAAAGAGAGTCTTCTCCCATACAAATCTTAAATCACTTGTTCCCCAAGTGTCTGGTGCAGCTGTATAAAAGTATTTTCTGTGAGATAGTCTGGAGCAATGTTTCGTGGGACTGGTGATACAGATGTGTTTTAGTGTCCTGTTTTTAAAATCACCTCATCTGTAGAAGTAGAATTGCTCTATTGTTAAACAGTTATTTGGAATCATGCACCCATAGCAGTCTAAAATAAATGTGTACTTTGGAAATTTTTTTCAAGGTCTGGAGACAATAGGTACATAATGAAAACTCACAAAACTGAAGGGTTCATCAAGGTCCTTTGGCTAAGGGCTTAGTTCCTGTGCTACTCTGTAGTCTTGTGGGAGATTTGGCAGTTAGAAGTCACGTTCAACTGGGACAGATTTTTCTCATATAAAATTCGTTCCATTCCCATAGGGTATTTCATTAAGAAACGTCAACCTTTCTGTTGTTAGATCATTGTCTTCAACTTTGGAAATACTGTTGTCCCTTGATTCCACATAGTTAGAAATATGCAGTCTGTAAAGTCTGTTCAGAGGCTCAGAGGAAAAACTTTTGTACTAAGTAAGACAATGTACAGTCCTCAGTGTGTGAACCTCCTTCATATGAGTGCCTGAATTTTGGATTTTAGACACACTGGTAAATGTATTTGGTTTTTGTAAATGACAAGCATAAGATGGAATTTATCAGTGGGTGTTTTCAGGGGCAAGACACTAAGATAATCAGTTTAAGTGGAGCTGTTTCCCCAAGTTATCTTTTAGCTTTACTGTTTCAGTGTGCATGGTTTCTTCTAGTTCACAATAAAATACTTTGGTTCTGGAATTGCTGTTTCCATTGTGTCAAATACTATTAGGTAAACTACTGTGTAAGATGCTAGGCTAAAAACTGGATAAAAATTAAAGAAAAGAGTATAATAAAAAAAAAAAAAATTTGTGTCTGGTAACACAATATCAAAGATACATAAATATGTAACTGGCAGTTTGATGTAGTATTTTGAATAAAGGGGATTATAAAGACATAACAGAGAAAAGGTCATGACTATCTCATACATTTGAGGTAATTTCATACCTTAACTCATCTCCTATCACAACAAGCTCTTGTAAAAAGTCTCTCTCCAGCTTTCTTGTAAGCTCCCTTTGGGTACTGGAGGGCTGCAGTAAAGTGTTCCCAAAGCCTTTTCTTCTCCAGGCTGAAAATCCCACTCTCTCAGCCTGTCCTCTGGGAGAGGTGCTCCATCCCTCTGATCATTTTTGTGGCCTCTTCTGGACTCCCTCCAGCAGTTCCATGTCCTTGCTGTGCTGGGACCCCAGAGCTGATGCAGCACTGCAGGTGGGGTCTCAGCAGAGCAGAGCAGAGCAGAGGGGCAGAATCCCCTCCCTGGCCCTGCTGCCCACACTGCTCTGGATGCAGCCCAGGACACGTGTGGCTCTCTGGGCTGGCTCATGTCCAGCCTCTCAGCCATCAGCACCCCCAAGTCCTTTTCAGGGCTACTGGATTCCTTCTTCTCCCAGCCTGTATTTGTGCTTGGCATTGCCCTAACCCACATGTCTAAGACCTCCCTACTCGTTAACAGTAGTCTGTCTCCTTTCCTTTTAATTGCCCTAGGCTGAGGCACAGGCCATTTTCTTCTTCCAAAAAGGCAAACCTCCCCTCTATTAGCCTGCTACGTATTTGTTGTAATGTCTTTTACGCAATTGGTGTGATGAGTTTCACTTATATATTACTAAACTTACTAAAACCAAACCAATTTCTTTACTGCTACTTGCCTTTATAGCTGAAAGATCTGGAATAGCAGTAATTTAGTTGAAATTACCAAATGGATACTGGTCTGCTAAGGAAGACCTTGCCTTACATTTCAGAATTCATTCTACCAGGCATCAGTTGTAGCTCTGTTGAAAAATATTTCCATGTCTGTCATGGGCCATAAAATAAGAACCGAAGTAGTAAAGTCCTTCCCACTGTCATTGAAATGCAAGTTTGTGACCAGCTGAAGAACCTGAACATGCATAAGTCTATACGACTTGCTGAGATTCACCTCAGAGTCCTGAGAGAGTTGGCCAGTCATGCCAGTCAGGTAAAGTACCTGGTGAGTGGAAAAAGATCCCCCTTGACCAATGTAGTGGCCTTTTACAAGGGAGTGATTACATGAGTGGATAAGGAAAGAGCTACAGATGTCATTTGTCTGGACCCTGTAAAGCCTTTGACAGGGTCTCTTACAACATCTTCTTCCTAAATTGGAGAGAGATGGATTTGAGGGGTGTACTGTTCAGTGAATAAGGAACAGGTTGGATGGTCACATCCAGAGGGGAGTGGTCAATGGCTCAGTGTTCCAATGGGCATCAGACAAGTGTTGTTTGAAAACAGACTGTTATTTAAAAATGTCTTCATCAATGACATAGACAAAGGAATCAAGTTCTCCCTTGATTTGGAGCAGATTTGGAGATGACCCCAGGCTGAGTGGTGCAGTTGACACACCTGAAGGGTGGGATGCCATCCAGAGGGCCCTGGACAAGCTGGAAAAGTGGACCCATGTAAACATCAGAAGATCCAACATGGCCAATTATAAGGTGCTGCACCTGGGTCACAGCGGCCCTGGTATCAAAATAGGCTGGGGAATGAAGTGATTGAGAGCAGCCCTGCCAAGAGGGACTTGGGGCTGGATGAAAAGCTGGACATGACCTGGCAATGTGCTTTTAGATTCCAGAAAGCCAAATTTACCCTGGGTTGCATCAAAAAGATGTGGACAGTGGGTTGACAGAGGTGGTTCTGCTGCTCAGCTCTGCTCTTTAAGATCTCATGGGGAGAATCACATCCGGCTCTGAGGTCCTCAGAACAGAAAGGACAGGAGTGAGTCCAGGTACAGACCACTAAGATGACTAGAGGGGTGGAAAACCTCTCCTATGAGGAAAGCCTAAGAGGTTGTTTATCCTGTAAAGACAATGCTCCAGTCAGACTTTGCATCCTTCCAGTAGCCAAAAGGAGACTACGAGAGCTTGAGAGGGCCTTTTTACGAGAGCATGTAGTGATAGGGCAAGGGGGAATAGTTTTAAAATGAAGAAGAGGAGAGTAGATTTAGGTTAGATACATGGAAAAAATTCTTTACTCACTGTGGTGAGGCAGTGGGAGCAGGTTGCACAGATATATCTGATGCCCCATCCCTGGAGGTGTTCAAGGCCAGCTTGCACCCTGAGCAGACTGACCTAGTGGAAGGGTTCCCTGAGGGTACTGGGGTTGGAACTAGGTGATCTTTAAGGTCCCCTCCAATCTAAATCATTCTGTGGTCTCTAACACAGGGATAAGTGTTGACTGTGAGCACTGGGTGATTGCTTGGGATGGATGCAGCTCTTAGTAGAGGAACACAGTTTCTGTTGCCCTGTATCCCAGAAACAGCCCCCAGAAACTCAGTGCTACAGCCCTCTACAGCAAAGATGATGTGTATTGAAAGCATTACGAGAAGCAAGCAAAATTACTACTGTTATCTATTTACATTGATGCACCATGTTCTCCCATCCTGCTTTCTCCTTCCTAAGTCTTCACAACCTTGATTTTGAAAATTAGGGAAAATTGTTGGAGTGTGTGGAACGTGGGATATCATATCAAGTCAGTACAAACCAGAAAGAGAATGGTTGCCTGTCAATATTAGGGCAAAAAAAGAAGTCCATAATCATATTGGTAGTAGTGTTTTCATAAAAATGTACATTTGGATACAGTATCTTGAAGAACTCAGTTTGTTGGTAAGTAAAATAATTTATGTAATCCACCAAAATACCTTACTATTTTTCAACTGTCATTTTGCCCTTAATATGTCACCGCATATGCTGTTGTTAGGAACTACGTCAGTTTTATATGCTGAAATCACTTTTATATGCTGAGAAATTCTAGTTTTCCAGTGCTGTACACTCCCTGAACACCATATGAGACATAATTTTATAGTTGTTCTCAACCCAAAATCTTGATGATCTCCTACTCCATGCATTTATTTTTTTCCAAATAGTTACCAAGTAATTTCCTGTTACATTTGGTGAGGTTAAATCCAAGAATGCCAGCTCATGATTGCTTCATATTTCAAATACAGCTTTTTTAGGAAACTTTAGAAACATGGTCAGATTTCTGAAGGTTTGCTTTCCACACATGAAATTTTTTGGATTTTTTTTAAAATAGTCATCATAAAGCTGTGGTTTATTATACTTGAGTAAACTACCATCTGTATGCATTTGAATGTGTTTTCCCATTAAGATAGTAAAACACAAGTGAGGCAAGCTATTTGAAAAATGAAACCAGGGAGGTGAAAAAATTGAAATTGAATATTATACAAATATTCTAATAGTCTTCATGTAGATTTTAAGTTTAGCAAGGGTTCCAGTAAGACAGTTTACTATTGTTTTACTACGCTGTATTGGAGAACAAAATTTAAGATAAACCTATGACCTTTAAAGAGACATTGACAGTGCAGTTTGTGCTCCATTTTTTGTACTTTTCACTGACCAGATTTCAGGTGTGCATTGTATACTTAGCAAATATATAAAGCACAGGAGGAATTGGTTCACAAACATCCAGAACTAATCACTTGCATTATACAATTTAAGTTAAAGAATTTGAAATCTGTACACAAATAATATTCTGGTGTACTTGGGAAGAAGTGACAAACAGAACACAGGTTATGTACTTTTCTTTGACTACTGCATATGTATCTAGAAGTAGTTAATTTTGCTGAAAAGTGTGCTTCAGGTTGATTATCAACAAGGTTGATTATTAACCCAAAGGTTAAATAAATTCAGAATATCTTCTGTAACTGGTTCTTTATGTTTTTCTTTTTTTGTCCTCAAACAAAGTTATACTCAATATCAGAATCTTATGAAAATGCATAAAGGTCTTTTTCAAGTGTCACTTTGAGTATCTTCATGTTTCTGTGTTCAAATATGAGGGTTTTTAAAGAGGCAGAATATTCAGAAAGTGACATCTTTTACTTGGAAACTAAAGCTCCTAAGTTATTTAGAAATAGAGGCCTTAAAAGCTATTCAGACATATTTTAAGTATAAGTATTAATTCAGCTAAAACACTAGTCTGCTAAGAACACAGAACTACCATCATATAAATTGTGGTAATATTTCAAAATAAAAAGCTTAGATTTTCAATAGGATATAGAAGGCACTTAAATATTGCTTTTAAAACTCCTTTTCTGGAATAGGATTTGCTGGTTGTATTATAATTAAGTTATCGCCTCAGTAGATGGCACTCTTCCCTCTGAGTCACCAAGGTGCCTAGGTCATCTGTATTTAAGGTTCCCTTTTTTTCGATACAGTATGGAATTATCTTGACTCCCACTGCTCATTAGAACATGAGTATCAATTATCATATTCTGACAAAATTCCTGTTTAACTATTACATTCTTGCATGTCTCAGTCTTTGCTGTGGTTGCTTGATAATACTTTTTTCTGTGAGCTGCTGTGTGTGTTAGTATTAAAATACTTGTTATGCCCCCCCATATATACACTTCTCCACCCTTCACTCCTCAGCTTGCACCTAACAGGGCAAGTCTTTAGTCTCCTAGGTCTTACGATTTTGATAGAGTTGTGTTGATGGCAAGGTGAAAATTCTCTGTGTGAAACTTACACATTCAGTTGTGTTGATACTCTGCACTCGTTGTATCTAAACAGGATCTCTTACTATGGGTTCTTACCTGCTAAAAGGTCTGATTGTGCCACTACAGGCGTAGATGTAAATAATTTGTAAACCCTTTTAAATATGAAGTGCAGTATTTCAATACGTGCTTTTCACATGCATGTTATTGAAATTCACTTGAAAATTGAATTTTACTGCCAGTGTGCTTGAGTCATATAAATTTACAGTCTTACAATTTTGACTGTTAGTGCCTTTGTCCCTGCCATGCTGCAGATGTCTGCATCCCCTGAACCCATGGCAACAAGAAAAACTAGGCTTCACTATCTCTTCGTTATTCTTAGTACTTATGCCAAAGACACTGTACTTTCATACCATCCACAGACTTCTACACCATGTGCTTTTTCTTTTAGCCCTTTATATAGCAGATTAGGCTAGTCTGGAGTCTTCTGGTTTTGTACAGCCTAGTCATTGAAAAGCAATATCTACACCTTCTTCATACTTTCTTTCTACTTTCCACAGTAAGAGAATTTAGCAAGTTACAGATGGTTTAGAAATATGCCCATATTGTAATGCTGCTCATTCTGTTTTATGATACAGATTTAAGTAGCATTATTGGACACATCCAAAGATTAAAAATCGTTTGTCGTGGTTTTTTTTTTCTTGCTTGCTAGTTGGTGTTTTTTTGTTCATTTAGTTTGGTTTGATTTTGGTTTGGGGTTTTTTTTTGAGAGGACAGTTAAATGAGGAAAGACAATCCTAAGATTTCTATAGTATTCAGTGAGAGCTTCCACAAAGCAGAAAAGAATGCTATATGCTTATTTTTTATAATTATGCTTAAGATGCATCTTCTGTTGTTCCTCATTGATTTAGTTTTACTCTTTAATTGGAGTCTTTCTTTCTCTTTGTAGTGTGGTAAAATGAAGAGATAAATTCTCTTCAGCCTCCCAAACAGGAATTACAACTGAAGTGTACTCCTCTGATGTTCTGTGATGTTTTGCTCCTGATACCTCTGATATGTTCTCTATCTGCCCCTGGGATTGGTGATCTGTTACATGGTGACAAGCACTGAGGAATATATTCTCCCAAATCAAATTTCTTTCTGTGGTGACTTCGAAAGCAGAATCATTATTTTGTGTCCTTTCCTGCTTTAATGCTCTTTTAATGTAATGCATTACTAATCAGACCTTCCATTTTTCTCCAGATTGGATGGTAGACTATCTTTCTTTCTATAGAATTTTAGATTAGATTTTGACTTTTAGACATGATTATATTTTAGACATGATTATATTTCTGGGTTTCTAGATTCCTG
>VWZV01011786.1:399-21239 GCA_013397155.1 Irena cyanogastra | reverse complement strand
AACTGCCTTACACTAGCCATAAAGACTTTCAGTCCTCTGTGTTGGAGATTCACTAGCCTGTAGAGAACCTGCCCTACCTGCCACCAAGCTTTTGCTAAAGCCATTTCAAGGAAGAAAAATGGAAAAGTATAGCTTTATCCATACCATTTTGCATCCTTGTAGTATGCAAAAAATGGACTTAAAATAAAAAATGGACTTAAATATCATATCAAATCAGTAAGTCAAAATATAAGTACAGATTAACTAGGAAAAGAAATTCATTCCTTCTATCCCAATTTACATCCAGAGTCATTATCAAAAGCAACCTTAAAAATTTCTTTGAACTTGTAGATCAATAAAAATAAAATTTCCCTTTAGCACAAATTAGCTGATTTAAGCAATGCACACATATTCACTCTCTGTAAAAAGAAAATCTCACTTCTAGTAAATGCTTAACACCCTAGTAAACAGCTCTGTTTTTCAGGACAAGATATGGTTGCTTGAATGTAAATTCTATAATGAAATTCATACAATGTGGAATTAATTAATAGAGCAGACAATGAGTAAGACAATTTTTTTTCTTTAAATGAACAAGCTTTCTTTACAGCTCATAGTATATTTTGTCTAGCACTGGTGTTAGAAGTTCTGCTTGCAGGGTCCTCTTCCATTTTGGTTTGGGTAACGAGGACATCTTCTGGGAAATAAGAGAATAGTATATCAGACAACAGGGGGTTTTCATCATTTAAAATACCTTTTCTTTGTCACTTCAAAAGGCCTGGTAGGTCATCCAAGCATTGATAGGTATTGCCTATTCCACTTAATCTTTTTCTCTAATTCCACTCCATCCTCTTGGAGTTTCCCAGAGATGTATTTCCTATAGGCTAACTGTAAAACAAATATTTGTCATAGTTATCAGTACATTGTCAATTTAATTTTTCTTTGAAAATGGTTAAGAAATTCCTCTGTGAATGAGGACCCTATCCTTTCTTTAATCTCTCAAAGAGGGAAAATACAATAAACTTCAAACTAGCAGGTAAATGGACTTCTAATCTGTGTTTAATAAATCATCACAGGATGACTGTGAAACAGTTTGATCTCTTTTGAAGAGCTCGTCATACTTTTCAAGGTTCTTCAGAAGTTCTTGGATAGGTCTGAGGATATTCTAACTTAGGAGCCCATATAGTCATCTGTGTATGACTCATGCTGCCAATGTCCCTCTTTTCCAGCAAAAGTGATAAGTATTACTATTCAATTTAGTAAAAAAGAGGAGAACTCATTTACAGCTGAGTGCTGCCAAGGTGAAATACAGGTTTTTCTTAAAATTAATGTGTTGAAATAATTACTAGTGAACTTTGCAAAATTCCATGGGTCAATGAGTTCATGCCCTGATGATCATGAATAAGAGTACGAGAGGAAACAGCATGACACAATTGGATTGCCTTCATTGTTAGTGAAATTCTTTGTTAATTAGAAAACTCACAGGGCTCTAATTCTAATTAATTCTTTAATAATGTAAAGTGGATATCTGACTGATACATTTTGTCACTTATCATTGGTGAAAAGTACAATTAGGTGCTGCAATGCAGAGTGAAAGTTCTTGGTAGTTCAATGAGCAGCACGGTTGCTTGACGGAAAGTTGGTGACACAGAGTTTATGTTGTAAATCCTACTTACCAAGTAATTGAAAACCTGAAAATGCCGCCACTCTTTCTGCTTTCTCATTTATCCTGAACTATCAGAAGCCTTTACAGTGGCCTTTTAGCTGGTGAAAGGTGGCTCAACTCAGTGAAGCTGAATAGAGCCCCACCAACAAAAAGCTGGCACAATAGCTTCATTTGACTGGTCACCTGATCATCTAGTTCTCTGAGCAGCTGTGACGGCCTTCTTTCTATCTCCATACACTGTGGCACAGAAGAGCGTTTCCAGTCTTTGTCTGCTTTGCCAATTTGTACCCATCTTAGTATTTGAAGTCTCCAGAACGCAGTAAGTAAATCCACGACATTTGTTTGGTTTAAGAATGGTCTTCATGAGTTCACAATTGGTTACGTAGCAATGGGGTAACTTTCCATCAACCGACACTTCACTTTCAATCATATAGATCTAAAATATCAGTACACTCCACACTGTTTTGCAAAAGAATGAGGACCACTATTGTCAGCATGACACCTTCTACTTCTGACATGATAATACTCTCCATGAAATGCACAGTGAGAATGGGGCTCACAACACAATTTCAGGCGAAATAGAAGGGAGCAGGAGGGAAATGAGGTGACAAAACAAGCACATAGCTCTTAGGATGCACAAATTTGTCATATAGTAGCTAACGAGCATGTTTTCTAGTGTGGGGCTTGCCATGTCTTACTACATACTTTGTAAAATTTCATTAAAATTACACATTTGTCTAGCAAAAGATGATCCTTACTTTAGGACTACACTTTTAACTAATAATATCATCTTTTATCATGACTAGATAGTCCCTCTGCCACCATTTACTAAATTAATTAATTGTCATCAGTCAGCTTATTTATCCAGCATTTAGAAAACAGATATTCTTCTTTTTTAAGGGAGACATCACCAGCATTTCTACTCATTCTTGTAACCTACTAGAAGTAAAAGCATTGTTTTTAATGGAGTGTCTCTGTAGCAATTTCAGCTTTAATATAGATAATTTCTAGGGTAGAATATTGCAAAATATGTATCTACCATGTTAGTTTTATGTGTTTGCTCTTTTCACCACCATATCTATGTCAGATTGCAATTTATCAGCTAAACCATCTTTTGTTGTTTAACATTTTTCTTTTCTTTTCAATCAAAAATTTTGTAAAACACCAAAACATTTTTGAGACCTTTTTTAATAACAGTTTAGCAAATATTAATAAATTTGTACATACCATGTAAACCAAGTTACTGAGATAGGATAATTATTGAAATATTATAATTTCTTTTCAGGAAGAGATCAATGTTTAATATTCTTGCTTTCTTGTAGAGTTGTGAGTTCAGCACAAGCTGAAGAGCTTTATTAAAGGAGAGACACTCACTCACCTAAATCAAGGGATGAGGCATTCTCTTCTTAGCCCTGGGCCCTTTTTAGAAAAGCTCTTATTTCACCTTGCCTGCATGTAAGGATGAGAACCTCAGGAGGAACAAGGCACCTTCTTCTCCCTGGAATGGAGGAATAAAAAAGAGGGCCAGATATCAATCTCCAAAACTGGGTGGGGCAGAGGAGGCTGGGTGAGAAGACTTCTGAACATAACCACAGAACTTGCATGTTCCATTGCTTAGGAACACCCAGTTACAAGCATTAAAATGTTGCAGCTCTTTTATGTCACAGGATTTTTCTATGTGCTGTGAGCAATTACAGGAACTATGTAAAAGGATGTAGAGGTGTAAGTATAACAAAATAAGAATGTTATGTGACTGACACCGTCCCTGTAAGTTTTTATCAAACTGAAGTCCCATCTCTAGTAATTCTTTAACTTTTTTTTGTGCCCATTTTAGAAAAACAGAGTCCTGCCCCAGATTTCAGACATAATTTAAGACTGAGTGAGAACTGTAGGATCAAGAAACTATGACAATAATGGGCCGAGAAAGAAGAGTGATTATATGAGAAATGTGACTTCAGAGACCTCATCTGCAGTTAGATAATTTCCATGATGAATGCCAGACTTACAACCGTATTCAGATGGACAGAACTCACAAACTCCAGAAATCTTCAGGACAATTTTTCATCCAAGAACAGGCCTGAATGAAGAAACTACCTCATTCTTTTAAGCTCTAATATTTTCTTCTGTTGTAAGGCATGAAAATAATCATCTATCTTTTGCATACTTGCAAATGTAATGACATGAAGAAAATTTGAACCTAGATTAACATCAACTGATTTACTACAAGATATAATTTCTGTGATGAATGCAACACAGACTAGTTGGCACGAGAATATGGGCAGGAGGGCTTACACTACATTATCAGACTATGATAATGGGAGGAAAAAATGGTCCTGTGACCTTGGTGACTGTAACACACAATTGCTATGTTGGCATTTCTAAAATTGTTTCAGACCTAAGAAAGATTTCTCTCACTGACGTATAAAAATTTTAATGGTTTAATTTCTAAACATTGCTTAAAATTTGAATTAAGAATGCACAAGCCATCTTACATATGAACTTAGTGAATAGCACTGTACTATTATGTTCCACTTGGGCTCTGTAGCTGAGATGACTTTGCACCGGTCAACTTTCCCTTTTTCTCTATTTTCTTCATGACTAACTCCTGCAATCGTGGTTTGGCATTAGGCTGGAGTGAATCAGGCGTTCAGAGTTTGAATACAAATTCAATCCAATGCTCTTGCTTGGAGCATATCTGATGTATAGATATCAGCAAAAGAAATACATAAAATAATGGGGTTTTTTAAAATAGTTTTTTTGCATTCACTTGGTAAAAATGTTATATTGCAGAGTTTAAAAGCAGTTAGAGAAGAAATATGTTTTAAATACATTAGAATACTAGATGAGCAACTGCAAAATGGACAGAACTCTAATATGCACTAGGTTATGGCTTTCTTACATTACTGCAGTGAAGGGCTCTGAGCTTTTCCATAAAAAATATTATTTTCAATACTTTGCAAGTCTGCTGTAAATTTTACACTGGACAGAACCTAAGAATAAAAGGTTTCAGATTAAAAATACGTAATTTAAAGTTTTCTTTGGTTTCTGCTTGTTGGGGTTTTTTTTTTTTTCCCTAATTGTGTCTTAGTTTATTTTGTATTTGTAAATGCAGAACAGAAAGAAATAATTCCTTAAGACATTTTGCACTGAGAGTACAAGAATGCATTCGAATATGATTGAGATTATCGAAGTCTAATTTTGCATATCCAAGCTTCATAGGCAAGGAAAAAAAAAAAAAAAAAAAAAAAGAGTTAAACTAACAGGTGGAATTTGATTATACCAGGATTTAGCTTTAGCTTTATCTCACTTTATAAGCATGCTCCCTTCATACATTAACTGATATATACATGTATGTCAGTAATTCTAATGTATTTTGGAATAACTAGTCAACTAATACACAGAAGTCTTATAAAGAATCTAAGCAGGTGTTTAGTGTGTGTCAGTGTATATCAGTGTTTCTTGACACTCTTATTTACAGAACAGTTTTATGGAAGATTTTAAAGTCCCAGCCTCGACTTATTTCACACGGTTCATCTTACAGAGCACAGAATTAATATAATGATCTCATCTGTGATCCATCAAGTTAACATTTGGTAAATTAAGATTAGGAAAAAAGCTTGTGTTCCAGTTAATCTTCTCAGTACAAACTTAATTGATTACTTTCACTGGTAATACAAATATGAAATTTATAACTGAAAAAAGTGCTTTGTCTTCCATATCTGAAACACTTTATATGTCAAGTTTGGGGAGCTGATTTAAAAATTTAAACAGTGAGGGCAAAATATTTTACCAAAGTTATTCTTAAGTAGTAGGAGCACAGGAAAAAAGTAAATATGATGGCAAGACATTTCTCATTTCAGCATCTCCACAGAATATTTTCTTCAGAGAAATTTATGCAAATCCCAAAAGAACAACTGGTAAATTTTCTTCCTAAGACACAGAAAGAAAATTATCTGTTTCTGTCATGAAATCAGATATCTTTCTTTTAATTTTCCATGTTTAACTTTTTTCATACAACGCTGTATACATTCCTTAGGGTTCTGGAATAAGCTGAGCTGGAAGGGATCCACCAGATTCACAGAGTCCAACTCCTGGCCCTGCACAGGACACCCCAAGAGTTGCACCGTGTGTCTGAGAGCATTGTCCAAGGGTTTCCTGAACTCTCTCAGGCTGGTGGTGTGAACATTTCCCTGGAGAACCTGTTCACGTGCTCAGCCATCATCTGAGTCTCAACTATGTCATGGTTTTGACCTTGAAAATATTTAGGAGCAGTAAGTTTTGCAACTGAACCATGAGCATTTTAAAAAAAATCTTTTTGCAATCCATTTCAAAAATCCTTGAATGTATCTTTATTTTTTCATTAAGAATCATAGAAACATTAAGGTTCAAAAAGATGTTTTAAGTCATCAAGTCCAGATGGCAAAGAAGGAACAATGAGAAGTCTTATTTTCCCTAATTATATTTCATTCATAACTTTCCATATGTTCAAAAATTCTTCCTCTTTAAATTATTCTAATTTAAAATACTTAAACATTCTTATTTCCAGTCTTAGTGAGTTTACAGGTGTAACTACAGATGTTAGTTAAGCTACAGGGTATTGACAAAATTATTGACTAAAACTATCAGATGTAATAAAAATATTTTAAAAGTTCATTAAATCTCAGAATTTATATTTAAGGGTACAGAGTGTTCCTTTAACTTTCAATAAAGAACTTTTTAGGGGGTTCTTGTTAGCTCTCTTGTTAATATAGCCTTAAGTGCAGTATCTTAACACAAACTGACTACCACAGAAGCTCCCCAACACAAAATTTATATATATTTGTTTGAAGTTTTCCATACTTGACAGTCATATCTCACCCAATGACATATGATACCACTTTCTCTAGTAGTTCTTATGATGGGGAAGGAAAAAGTAAAAGCGAAATATAATATTAGAAATGCATAACTTGATTCAGACACTTCTTCTAGTTTTAAAAAATGCTGACATTTCTTCTGGAATTGTAAACAGCTTGTTCACTAGCATTTATTATGTGTTTGCTGTCTGTTCAAATGTGTCCATTTTGATAATAAGGGAGCCAATCAAACACTTACTGATTATTTGGGTTCCATTTCGTTCTGGTTTTGAAGCAAACCATTTTGCAGATCTAATTAGCTTCATGTTTCTAATTGTCATGGTTACTCCATGCACTTTTATACGCTATACTGTAACCAGCACCATTTTTATGCAGAGACCATTTTTCAAAATAATTAATTCTGTCAGATATGAGATGAGATGTCTTATTATTTCTCCACCTAAATTGAGCTCTGAAAGGAAATATTACAGTATTCTTTGTTCCTTTCCTAGTTAACACCATCTTTTCTTCTCCATACTTACAATGTCCCAAAAGGATTAAAGTTCTTTATTCTCTGGCCAAATTTATGCCTTAATCTTTGTACACCAATAATCCTTCTAGGGTAGATGCCAATAAAACACATCTGCTACATTTATATTCTGATGGTAGTCCAACTCTGTGCTCTGAACCATTGTGTTTTGATGCAATGTGCTATTAAGCAACTTCTGTGTTTTCCAATAAAGAAAGCTGTGTATCACTGAATAATTAAGTAAGCCATTTATAAATAGCATTAATATCAACATTAGTACTTTCTCCTAAGTCCTTTATTGACCTTGTATCTTGTTTAATTTCTTCCTCTGCTGAACTAACTGTTGTAAATTGTTTTGATGAACATTGCTTTCAACTATTTGTTTTAACAATAAATTAAACAAAACACTGGCAAACTATATCCATAAAATGCTCTGATGTTTCAAGTGTTGTGATCAGGGGTGTTAAAGGCTGAGGAATGGGGTATACACTTTAATAACACAAGCCAAATGTTACTATTTTTCTTTAACAGGCAGTATATATTGTGCCTTTTGTCAAAACATAACTGTTTCTGAACAAAGCTTTCAAGCTTATTAAATAGGAGGGATTACTATTATTTATATTACAAGAGTCACAACACTTTTTCTTGCTGTTTGGACAGAAAGTTCTTCTATCAAACATATTGGTGCTTTCTGTGAGAAAATATGCATGTATTTATGGATTCTATCACAGCTGGCTTCCCTGACATATTAGAAAATCAAATTCCATAAAATTGGAATGCAATGACTAGACATGCAAAAAGCAAGAACACCGTATACTACTTTCAGTTACCTGTGTTGCTATTTAGCCACAGGTAACAGCAGAAGCACAGAGAGTTGCTCACTCACCTTCCTCTATTCTTCCCCATTGGAATGAGGGAGCAAATCAGAAGAGTCAAAGTGACAAAACTTGTGGGTTGAGGTAAAGACTATTCAACAGATAAAGCAAAAAACTGCATACACAAGAAAAGTAAATAAGGAACTCACTCGCAATTCCTATTCACTCACTAATCAGACAGCAGATGATCAGCTGTTTCAAGGAAGGGAGAGCTTCGTCATGCTTTTTAGTTGAGAAGATAAATGCCATTAAGTCCAAACTCCAAATTTCCTCTTTTTTCTCCTCCAGCTTTTAAGGCTGCATATGACATCCATGGTATGGGATGTCCCGTTGGGAATTTGGGGCTGCTGCACAGGCTGTGTCCCCAGCTCTACCATGTTCACACAGGCCAGCATGAGAAGAAAAAAAAGGCCTTAATGCTGTGTAAGTACTGTTGTGCAATAACAAAAATATCCCAGAACTATTTTAGACTTGTTTTGGTCACAAATCTGAAATATAGCACCTACTATGACTAAAATTAACTTTATCCCAGCCAAAACCAGTATGATAAGTGCTCAAAAAATCAAACTGTTTCCAAAAAATAGAATGGAGATACTTATAATGCTCTTTTTCTTTTTTTGCCTTTGTTAGATTCAGAAATAAAATTAAGTTTCAAGATTGATAGTTCTATAGATGAAGGGAAGGTGATGATAAGTTTTATCTGTCAACATCAGGCTGAACTCAGAACTGCAGCTAAGGCAATGGGTCTTATTATAATCAGAAAATTGTATTCCAACAAGCCAATTTAATTTTTCTGCAATTAGAACATACGTATAGAACCTACATATAGTAGTATACATAGTTCTGTGCATATAGAACCTGAATAAGGCTAGATGCTTTACATGTGAATAATGACTCAGTAAGTGACCCATAGGACTCACAATTGAATCTTAGGTCTCAAACTGTGAATGAAAACAGCAAACAGTAGACAGAAAATTATTATAATAATAAACTTTAAAAGTCCCTTGCATTCATTAGAACAAAATCATTATGCTGGTATTTCCTTCTTCATCAACTGCTTTTCTTTAGACTTAAATGTATTACAGGTATTTCTGTGTCTTTCAGACCGAAAATAGCACTTTTAAAAAAACAAAACAAAATGACATCTGTGAAAAGTATCTGGTACTGCTCCAAAAATTTCACTGCCTGAAAGGCCCAAAGGTACTTCTTGAAACTGAAAAATTATTTCATTAGCATAATTTCAGAATAACGCTTTCAAAATAAAATCACATGACTTAGAATTGCTCCTTCTTCACAATAAAATCATTGCACAAGGAAAGTTCTGAATCACAATCCCCTCTGATCATTGTCTGAAGACAGTCATCATGTGATCACTTAGAGTAAATGAACACACTTGAGTTCATACCATCCCGTTTAAACATGCTAAAATCAGAAGTCACACATTTAAATCATTCCACCAACAGACATTTTTCATTGGTGTTGCTTTCTCTGTGTTCTGTAGAACCATGCTAAGGTGACAAAAACAACTGACAATACTTGTCATTATTTTTTCAATATAAATTCTAACACCATCTTCGGGCTAATTCAGTATTCGGTATTCAGGGAGGAAGGAGAATGTCAAAGCATAGGATGGCTGCATCATCACTTCAAAATGAAACTTTTTCTATCTCGAATCCATCAAGTTTGAGATATCTCAGCTAATTACTCTATTTTCTCTGATAGCACGAAAAATAATCCTTGTCCCATTCGATCAAGTATTTTCCCCAAATGAGCAGAAACCATTAATTAATAAATCTAATAATTGTCTTTGAAGATATGTACTTTTTAATCCCATTCCAAATAATAAAAGTTTAAAAGTAAAAGGAGAGAAAATGCCATCTCACAGGTTATTTGGCTGTGTGGTGTTCAGGGCTGCAGATTCTCTCCAGGAACAGCTGGTTGCCTGGAGCAACAATACTGCAGGCTGTTTTCTGGCTGCATTTATGCCTCTCTAGATGCCAGGCTGCAGAGACTTTTTGTTGTTAACTTAGGGCATTAGAGCTCTTAGTGTAAGACTAGGTAATAACTAAGCCTGCTTTTATATATAGTTAGCTCCTCTTTAACCATCAAACCGAACAGCTCTTACACGACTAATGTTTTTTAGCTGAACATAGCTAATCAGCTAGGTTCATTCTCAGATGACGTGGCTTACCAACACACCTGTGGAGTCACTTGTGAAAGTGCCACCTTTAACAGTACTATTGAAGGAGTTTATTCCAAGTGCCACAGTGCCCAGACAATGCTGGGGCACTACCAGCCCAAAGTCCCAGAGGGCTTGTTCTCACAAAGAGAGACAATCTGCACCATCTATACCTGCTCTGGCACCTGCTTCAGAGGAGAAACAGATCCAGCTTCTGCATTTAGTGCGTATTTTAAATCATCCTGGAATGCAAATGTAAACCTCATGCCAGTTACCGTACAAACCAGACCAAAGTCTTAATTTCTGTAAAATACAACAGCTATACCAGAGGTAAGTTTTAAGTATTAAAAAGGTACCAGAATGTTCTAATAGTGAAATAGTGAAAAAATATCTTCCCCACTCACATTCAGGTGTCTTCATTTGTATGCTTCTTTCATGATCTCTCGGGCAACAACTTTTAACCTATATAAACATGTTGGAATTGTTTTGAGATGTAAATACTATTTCACCAGAATGCTTAGAAACTCTTCATCTTCTGAGTTGCCAAGTTTAAAGACTACAGTCTTGCAGTATTCTTATACTATAAAAATATATTCCTTAAAATAAGTAGAAGAATTAATCTGGTCTGTGCTTTTTCCCCATATGTCTGCTCTTTTCTGGACAGGCTTTCCAATTTCAGAATATTAACTGACTGTGATACAGTATATGCATATCTACAAACACTGTAGAAAAAGAGAAGAGAGAAATCTGAATAAAGGAATCATTAAAATTACCTTGTATGCTTTGGAAGTGTGCCACTTTGACATGAAGACAAAACTTTGGCCGTAATCATTTATGTGTATGTAAGTTTTAAATTTAAATTTCCACTGTTAATAAAGAGTGCCAAACAATAGAGAGGATATTTTTATTTAAAATCCCAAAATTTGGAGATTAGTCTGCTTTGGGTACTACCATGGTATTTCCTGTATGTAGCAATCTTGCTGTTGAATCATCTGATGTAGAATCATAGAAAAGAAAATCACAGAATCCTAGAATGTCCTGAGTTGGAATGGACCTAAACCACCATCTCTTTACCCTCCTGTCCCTTTGGGACAACCTGAAGAATCACACCATGTACCTGAAAGCCTTTGTCCAAATGCTTAGTGAACTCCACTGATGCTGTGGTCTGGGGATCCTGTTCCAGTGCCCAGCGACTCTCTGGGCGAAGAACCTTTTTTTAATATCCAGCCTAAACCTCCCCTAATCCACCATCAAGGCCATTCCCTCAGGTCCTGCCACTGGTCATCACAGAGGAGAGATCAGTGCCTGCCCCTGCTCTTCCCCTCATGATGAAGTTGTATCTGCACTGAGATCTGTACAGACCAAATGACCTTAGCCCCTCCTCATACAGATTCCCTTCTAAATCATTCTCCATCTTCACAGCCCTCCTTTGGCTGCTCACTAAGAGTTTTGTATTCTTCTTATTTTGTGGCACTCAAACCAGCCCCCAGCAGCTGAGGTGAGGCTGCCCCAGCTCAGAGCAGACCATGACAATCCCCTCCCTTGCCCAGCTGGCCTGATGCCCCCCAGGACAGGGTTGGCCCTCCTGGCTGCCAGGGCACTGCTGACCCATGTTCAACTTGTCACTGACCAGGACCCCAAGGTCCTTTCCACAGCACTGCTTTCCAGCATCTCATTCCTCTGTCTGTCCGTATATGGAGGGTTGCCTTACCAGGTGCAGAATCCGTCAATCCAGCACTTTCCCCCATTGAACTTCATATGGCTGGTGATTGCCCAGACCTCTGATTTGTGGAGGTCTCTCTTCATGGCCTCTGCCTTTGAGAGAGTCAACAGCTCCTCCCAATCCAGTACTGCTGGAGAACTCCTTACTGTACCTTTGAGTTCTGCATCCCAGAAGACATCGAAGCACACTGGGCCCAAGAAGGATCCCTGCCGAATCCCAATACTGACAGGTCGCCAGTCCGATGTGACCCCAATTACGATAATAGTTACAGGGTGCCCTACCTGTGAACCTCTTGTTGACTCCTTGCATGATGTGTCTAACCAACTGTGTGCTGGACATTTTGTCACTGGTCTTTAAAAGCTAAAAAATCAGTCTTTAAAGGCTAAAAACTCACTAGTCTTAGAAAGTTTTACATATCAATTCATTTCAACAGAAAAGTGGCAGTAAAAGAAAGCAAGTAAATCATCTGGTTGAAATCAGAGCCTTCTTGCAATACCCCAAGGCTATACTTTGCTTCCAATTAATGTTTGCCTTTTTGGAATCATATACAAATAGCTTTTATGTTCATTATGCACAGCAAATCTGTCTAATGACTTTCTTAACATGTTCTAGTCCAGATCAAAGTATTTAATTGCTGTAACAACATTAACTTTGCAAGTCCATAATTCATGATGAGTGGTTAGCTGTTTCTTAACTTGTACTGTCGCATATGAAGAGGAAAATGAACACAATCCAGTAAAAAGTTACATTATTAAGAAAATACCTCTTTAAAAACTAGTTATTATACGCTATTTAACCTACTACAGGGGAAAAAATGCAATTTTGTGTGACATGAATTACAGATACTACTTTTCATGGAGGATCAAATTTAAAAAAAGAAAAAAAACCGCATTTCTAACCATTGATTTTGAATTTACTTTAGTTATACTTTTGTATTTTTCTGGCTATATATTTCCTGGTTGTTTTCTTTCTGGAAATATACAAAAACAGCAGGAGAAAATGCACACAGAAAATAGATGTAAAGGATGAATCGGAATAAAATTCTACCCTGATGGTCCTTATTATTATAATAGAAGTATAAAAGTACATCACCTCTAGAAATCAAAGAAGTCTTGCTACTCATCAATGGGTAATAAAATCAAGTTTCTAGGACCAAAATTAAGCAAAATGAAATATTCATACATACCTTTGAAAAAATATAGGAATAGTCACAAGCAGCAAACTTGGAACAGAGAGAGGTTTTACCACCCTGATAAAGCTGCTAAACCAACAAAAAGAAAGCTGGTAACTCCAAAGTTTCATGTTACTTTAACTCCACTTATATATCTGTTTTCCCACATGCAAGAGAAACAATTACGTGTTCACTGAGAACCTACAGAGATTAGATGACATGGAAGGCAGGACATCTCCAAACTACCTTTTACTTATATAAACACTTTAACTCAAATCTCCTGAGGCCTTACTACTAAATCTAAAGTTAGAACAATGGTGGGGATTTCACAAATAATTTTAAAATTCCACTTACATTAAGAATTTGAAGAGGGTGCAAGGGGGTGGTGGAGTAAAACTGCACAGAAAATCTGTTCCAGTTCAATCTTACATGTAAGTGATGAACAGGCTGGGTTTTAGCAGGCTTATTTAGGATTATACTCATCACCATATCTCAATCAATAGAATGGGAACAATTAACTGTACTATTACATAAGAAATTAAAGTCTTGTTCTATACACTCAAACTATATAACTGTTGCTCAGAAACTGTAGAATACAGTATACTATTATTATTTTCACTGTTCATAACTTAATTCCACCCACCAACAAATTCCAGCATATTCAAATTTTAATGAATTATCTGAAAATAAAGTAATTTCCTTCAATATATCAAATATTATAGCTCTTTTTCAAGTTCAGTATCAGTATTTTGGATTATTGTTTTAAACATTTACATTTATTTTGATAAAAATAATTTTAAATCACACCACATAAAGTTCATTTTAGTACTTAACAAACATTTTTTTTATTTTTAGTAAAAAAGTCAAAAAAGGGGGCTTGCACCAGTGGGGAGGAGAAGACAGCAAATGGAATGAGAGACAGAAACAGAGAGAAAGCAGAAATGATTTGCAGTAAAAAGGCTTAATAACAAGTGAATTAGCTCTTTAATAAGATGAAGTAAAAAGAGGAATATAGATAGTGAGTAATCTTTTGTTCCTTCAGATAGTGGCAAACCCATACTCCTACTGCTGAATGGATTTTCCTATGCCATGATGCAAACATCTCACCCGTGAAGAGGAGTTAACTGTGCTATTTGACTCCTCAATATGCAACAGTCTTCCAGCTAGGATCACTGCACTCTACTCATTGATCCATACACAGTTTACTTTTCCCAAAGATCTTGTAAGCTACAGGTTATATTAATAGCACACAGATTTCTCAAGGCCTAAGGATGAGGCCAAACAGACCAGATGTAATTCCTCAAGCATAATGCCTTCTGCAAGGCTACCAGAACAGAAAGTTTTCCAGAATTCAAAATAGGAAACTACTTATCATTTCTAAAACAGAAAATTCAGTAACAAGCTCATCAGCTGAAATATCTGCTATTTGTTGTTGCTTATTAAAGGATTGGGAGTCATAACCTACATTAAAAATATCCCAAGTATTTTCTTTTTAAATTTTATACTGAATATCGAATATTACTGAAGTACTATTTGATAGTGACATTTCATTTTTTTAAAGAGATACATTAAATCAGAACTCATTGATCCATGCATATACTTATATTCTGAAATCATACAGTCCGTCTCAAAAATTCTGGACTTACCACAGAGACAAAATTAAAATTTTGATTATCTGAATAATAATGATTCTGTTCACCAGTTTGGTCTCCAAAACCTCTAGGTGATTAAAGTAGAAGAAAAATGTAGATGTAATCCAGTTCCAAGTTGTCTATTTTTCAAGTCTACAAATTAAAAGTGAAATTTTCCACTCATTTCAGTAATTTGAATTTCATCCTTGACCTGCAGCTGAAATCAGGGGAAAATATAAAAGAAAAGGATGCAATATAGGCCTACAGGACCTATTTAAAATTTATCTGTATTTTTTTCTTTCATATTTGAACAAAAAAACTTGATAAGTAAAATGATGCACGGGCTTTCATCATGACTCAAGTAGGTCAGAATTATCCACACTCCATATAATTTATATTAGTTCAAAAAATGTATAATGATGAAAGTCAGTAAACTCCAACCAACCACCAGATGTGAGAGTCAGAAAATCTTAGTGTGCTATCACTTATAGCAACCATAATCAAATATATCTCAATTAACATAACAGGCTAAAATTACATACATACTTGACATGAATGCCATCCAATAGCATTATTCAAATAATGCTATTTTAATTATTCAAATAATGCTGAAATTTTAAAATTCTATGAATATACTGAGTAAACTTTTCACTAGTATAAGACTCATATGTTGTGAGAAAAAAGACACAAGTTATTACCTAAGACTAGGTTACAAAAGACAGAGTTATGGTAAGAACCCAAGGCTTCTTTGAAGAAAGTATCCCATCCTGATAGAAATGAGTACAAATGTGATGGAGACAGCTATGAAGCCTTTTCTGGGGAATCAGTAAACTTCATGTCTGTCTGAGCACCTATAGCATGGGAAACTAACAGCAGGAGTCTGTGTGCAGTTACACGACTGTGAGCCCAACATGGGCTGACTCATTTGACTGGAGAGCTGCAAGAAATGGATGAAGTCACTTCAGGAAGCACATGCTGCTGAAGCAAAGAGGGTATATTACATTTCTTGCGAGAGTGGAAGACATGGAAGTGCATGGAGTGCATATCATCCTTGGGACTGTCAGGAGCCAGGCAAGGGTGTACAGTTCAAGGTTAGCAGGCAGAACAAACACTACGAGTCTCGCTGTGGTGGGCATCTGATACAGGGCCTTCCTGAAAAAACTGGAAGTAGCATCACGTCCACAGACCTGGTATGCAAGCATTACTTCAATCACCCTCGTATTTTCCGGAAAGGCAACATAGCAGGGCAAGAACAAACTGGAGCTTATCTGAAGTGCATTAAGAAAAACTTCCTGGCCCAGGTGATCAAGGAGACAACAAGGAATGTGGACTTCACACTTAAAAACAAAGAAAAACTGCCTTTGGATGCAAAAGTTTTGAGCAGTCTTAGCAGTAGAGACCTTGAGATGGTAGAGTTCAGGATCTAGGCAAGAGAACGCAAGGGAAAAAAGCAAATCACAGCATGGATTCAGGAATGCAGACCTTACCTTCATCAGAGATATTCTGTATCATGGGATACAGCCCTGTAGAGAGAGGAGTCCTGGAGCTGGAGTTGAGCTCCTTCAAGCTCAAAAAAGGTTCATGCCAACAGGCAATAAGCAGAGGTGGCAGGAGGCCTGCATGAAGGAGCAAGGAGCTCCTGATTGAACTGAAATAAAAAGGAAGTGCAAAAGAGGTTGAATGAGGGAAAAATAATCCAGAAGTGTAGAGATGTTGTTTAGTTTTGCAAGAATGGGGTAAAGAAAGCCTCAGTCACTAACAGTAATTGGCCTTGTGCATCTATTATGCTCTGAGACAAGAGAGAAAGTCTGGAGGAAGGCAGACATACCCTCAGCAGTGGAGGACCAGGTTAGAGAACACTTGACCAAATATGCACAAGTTCATGAGCCTGATGGAAGAATGTCTCTGAAATCACTATGAGGCTATTCTCAACTATACTTGAAAGGTCATGTTAATTGGCAGAGGTCTCTGAAGGCTGGAAAAGACCAAAGGTCACTCCTGTCTTCAAGTGCAAGGAGGAAAATCTATGGAATATCAAACGAGTCTCACACTGGTCTCTGAAGGTGGTAGGGCAACCAGTCCCAAAAATCCATTCAAAATATATGAATGACACAAGGCAAATGAGAATAGTCAGCATGGATTTATAGAGGAAATCAAGTTTAACTAAATTTTCAGACTCCAAGAACAATGCATAGACCTTCATGGATGAGCATGTCACCTCAGTAGGAAGGCTTCTGAAACCTTCTCATCCTAAAAGATTATCTGACAAAGCATAGTTTAGACAAGTAGTCAGAGTTGGATGGAAAATTTTCTGAACAGCCAGGCCCAGAGAGGGCAGCAGAAAGTCCAGTTGCAGGCAAATCCTTAATTGTGTACCTCAGCATCAATACCTGTGCCAATACTGTTGAACCTCTTCAGCAATGATGTGAGTGTTGGGACAATGTGTGCGCTTGGAAAGTTCATAGATGACAAAAACTGGGAAGAGTGATTGTTATACCAGAAGGTTATGCTGCTATTCAAAGGCAGCTGGACAGACTGGAGAATTGGGCAGAGAGGAATCCTAAGCAGTTTAACAAAGGCAAATGCAGTCTTTCACCTGGGAGGAATTATCCCAGGCACCAGTACTTCCTGGGGTACAATCAGCTGGAAAACAATTTTGCCATGTTTTGCTTTTCCTTTTAAGGAAAGGATACGGCTGTTCTAGTGAGCAACAAGTTGATTATGAGTCAGCCACACACCCTAACAGCAAAGGCAGCCAACAGCCTTCTGGCCTGCAGGAGGAAAACCTTGCAGTAGATCCAGGAAGGTGATCCTGCCCCTCTATTCAACCCTAGTGAGGCCACATCTTCTGGAGTGCTGTGTTCCGTTTGGGAATCCTGCATACAAGAGAGACATGGAGCTCCTGGAGCAAGACAAGCTGAGTGTGAGAAAGATTATTAAGGGACTCTTGTGTGAGCATCTCTCACACAAGGAAAGGCTGAGGGAGCTGGTCTTGTTCAGCCTTGAGAAAAGCTGACTGGGAGGGGTTCTTGTCAATGCACACAAGTATCTGAAAGGATGGTGTCATGGAGTCGGAGTCAGGCTCTGCTTGCTGGTGCCAAGCAACAGGATCACATGCAACAGGCAGAAACTAGAGTACAGGAGGTTCCATCTGAGCATGTCACTGTGAGAGTGGCTCAGTGCTGGAACAGGCTGCCCAGAGAGGTTGTGGAGTCTCTTTCTCTAGAGACATTTAAGAACCCATCTGGATAAAATCCTGAGTAATGTGCTCTAGGGAGCACTGCTTGAGTAGGGAGGTTGGAGCAGATGACATCCAATGGTCTCTTCCAAGCCTACCCATTCTGTGATTCTGTGAACATTCAGAAAAATTAATAATTTGTTCAGCTATCTCAACTAAAATGTATAAAAAATAAGAAACAATGGATTTTCATATTCCTAAGAAGGCAGGATACTGTAAATTAATACAGTGCAAATATTCTCAAATTAAAAAGCAAACTTTGATGCCTCAGAAAAACTATGTAGTAATAAGAATATAATAAGTGGCTTATAAAAAAATCATTTATTATTCATTACAATAAAACTAATTACAATTAATTTCTTTTCTGTGCCTATCATTGTAAAAAATACTTGATCTAGCATAAGTTAATAAATATGTAAATGAAAAGTTACCAAAGCAGGCTAAAAAAGAATTGGATGTTAACAGCACTCCTCATCCCTTCTTATTTTGTAAATGTATTTTGTGCTTTGGAAACTTCATCAACTTCTTCTTCCAAAGCAACTAGTCTTTGTTTGCTTGTCTCATTAGTACATCCAGATATTTGCACACTGGGATTTTAGACCAAAAGAATACATCTACATGGCAAATATAAACTATTATATTTAAACCTTACTAAATAACCATGATTATTCACAGACCCTCTACCCTGGAAAAAAACCCCTAATTTCTATTTTTATGTCATTTGTTTTATGTATCAGAAATACAGGCAGTAGAAAGCACTCCTCCCCTTTCTTGTTGGCCACAAGATCAATCAGCTGATGACAGTGACATACTACAATGTAGTACAGACATGACTGGGTTATTTTACAGAGCTTAATTTCAATGTCTATCTCCTTCATGTGAGTTTTCTGAACTCAGTTCAAGAGGAGGATTCAAAGAAATTCCATCCACCCTTAAAGTAAGCAGTACTGGGGCCTTTCTAAAAATAATACTATCTACTTAAGTCCACAGAGCACTCCATCACCTTAAAACACACACCTTGCCACGTGGCCAGTACTAAAAATTACTTAAATTTACTTAAAATTTAGCACTTACTTAAGACAGAGGCTTTGGATTTTGTACCTAACAGTGAACTGCTTGGCATTCCTGACAGCTTGAAAGTGATACTTTTTCTCTCATTGAACTAGGATTCTCCATCGGCAAAAAATTTGAGACCTATCAGTTTCACTCTCAAAAGAGAACTGGGAAGATTAGTTCATTAATGTTTGATAAGTAATAAGACATTAGGCTGCTAAGAGCCCTGGAGAAAACAGCAAAAGCAACAATTTACAAAAGAAAATAATTATAAAGTTCAGAATTCAGATGATGTACAACAAATAAGTAAAGCCACATAGTGAATAATGGTGATCAAAGTAAATACTGAACATCTTTCTTTTAATGCAGGAGTTTAACAGAAACAAACACACAAACAAACAAGTAATTGATGGTGTAATTAAGAATCAATCATGATATTGTTGTTATGGAAGTTGCTGGTTAACATATCCTTATTGTTAAGTATTTGGTTTTGCAATATTAAAGCCTTCCTTTTTCTAGGGTGGCTTCTGCAAATGAAAGTGTATATGTAGTGCTTTAGAAGCTGCATTTTCTTAAAAGCTGTTAGTTTTCAGATGTGTTCTCTTATTGTTCTTGTCCACAGAGAGCTGAGTCTTTATTTCAAACCAAAGTAGTTTCTGCTTTGAGCAGATGTCTCTGCTCATTCAAAACAGCAGCCTTTTTCATGAGCATTGCATGTATATATTTGACAACCCGTTTGTCCAGAAAGTTTCCCAGGTAATGCATAAATGAAGTCATAAACTCAGCAAATACTTGAAAGATGTTTTATAAATTATCAAAAGCTAATCAAGGCCTCACACAGAGAAGAGGTGACAGAACCATATGCCAACAGAACCATATGCTCTCTCAGGGTCCAGGGAAAGACTGCCTCAGCATGAGTATTTCACATTACTAAGGCAATATAAAGAAGAACCAACACAATGACACATATCATCAGATTGAGTCTTTCATCTTTAATGAATCTCTGCTTTTGGTGTATAAACTTTAAAGTTTCATTCTGTCTTTGTTTGAGTACTCATAGCTAAGATTATGTCTGGCTTACAGAAATTTTATTCCTTTGATATTCCTCTTTAATTATATGTCATATGATTGCCAGTGAAATCATTATATCACCCAAAAGGAAGCTTCACTGCATCTCATTGAAAAAAAAAAAAAGAGAGAATAAACATTGTTGTGTCACTTGACCGCTACTGCAGTATATGTGCAACTCATGATCACTCCTTGTTCTATAATGGGATTAGACCATTTTGTGATCTTGCATTCATTTTCTATCAAAGTCAGGCTGCTTGAAGGACTGTATAACAGTAAATTTTAACTTCAGTCAATATACTTACAAAGCTCTCCACAAGAAACTGTTGTCTATATTTTGCTCTTTTTTCTACTTGTGTTAAAATATACAAATTTATTTAGTGTACTGTGACAAAGTATGTTTAATACAAAATTAATTTCACAGACTTCATTTAATCATTTACCAGTGGTTAACAAAGTCAATTAAGTCAAATAAAAATACTTTAATAATTTGATTTCCATTAAGCTATTTATGTTAAATTCCAGAGATTCAGGAATTGTTACAATGGATTAGTTGACATATAATTTGGAAATACATAAAAACTAATCAAACATTTAAAATCATAAACAAGACAGGCATCACATCAGTATCAGTTTTCCTTGAAAGAGAGTGTCTTGGTATGTTGTCTACTTACAGAAACAATCTACACGTACCCAACTAATATTCTCACAAATTTGATGTATTGGTTTTGAAATTCTTGCTTGTTTTTAAAAGATACAAGCTTGATGAATATCCAACCTTGAGCTACTCATCTTGAGCAGCATTTCATAAAGAACACCAAAAATGACAAGAAAAATCCCTCTTAATGGCAAGGAATCCAGCCAAGATAACTCAGAATCTCATCAGGAAAAAAAAAAAA
>VWZV01011769.1:11800-31327 GCA_013397155.1 Irena cyanogastra | reverse complement strand
GGACCGAGGCCAAGGAGCCTCTGGTGACCCCTGCCCGGGCAGGCAGTGGTGGCACAGGGGCCCTCCCCCTACCTCCCGTGGTGCCGAGATTTCTTCCGCTGAGGGAAACCCATTGGGCTCCTCTTGCGTGTCGAGGCCTCGGTGTCAGACAAGTCGGCCTTCAGCCTGCCCTGGTTCTTCTCTGCCAGCGGGCACCCTGAGAGGCAGTAATGGGCTGTGAACCTCCCCGTCACATGGCCTGAGCCATCGCAGCCTGGTGTGGGGCACTTCCTAGAGAACAGAGGGGACATAGGTGTTGGGGCCAGCTTGGAGAAGCACCGGGGGACAAGCCAGCAGGGCCACCCTTCTGCCCCTGAGCACGGGCAGCCATTGCCCTGGCCATGGAAGCCACAGAAAGATGTGCTGAGCCAATTCCCACGGCCAGGCTGCTGGGGGCAGGAGCAGGGCACAGCCAGTCCCTCCAGGTACAAACTTTGGCCCTCTGCCATCCCCGCAACCCTGGGCAAGGCACCCGTGTGCTGATTGAGCAGCTCATCGGGGCTCCCAGAGTCTCAATTGCCCCCACAGGCATCCAGACCAGCCTCAGAGTGAGCAGTAAGCATGTGCCAGGAGCGTGGCCAGCTGAGAAACTCCCAGGAGGCAGACCTGCCCTCCTCACTCGCATGAATACTCCACCATACTGGCTCTTCCTGACACCAGCCTAGTGCTGGGGTTGGCACTAGACCCAGCCTAGTTTCCCTTGGAAAAGGTCCCTCAAGTGACTGTCTGAGCTGGAACCATGCACTGCTCCTTCCTGGGACTTCCCAGCTCAAAGTCTGACAGGGAAAGGCATCCAGGAGGGATGGGGGAACAGCGTCCTCACATCTGGTGTCAGTGAATGGCATCCCTACTGTCCTCTCTGTAGCCCACAGATGCCATGGTAGGTGGACACACAGGACACCTTCAGGGGCTCTGGGGCTGCAGGACAGGCACAGGAGGAGCTCACAGGGGTTACTCCAGCTGGGGTCCTGGTGCTGCCCCGGGGCCTGGCCCGGGGGAGCAGGGGGCAGAGCCAAGTGTGGGATGAGTGCAGAGAAAGGCTGGATGCTGGTGGCAGGTGAGGAGGAGCAGAGGAAGAGCTGGCCCAGGCTGACAGGGAAGAAGCTGTGCCAGGGAGCTCACCTGTGGTGAAAGCTGTACTTGGAGCTCTTGGAGTGAGGGATGCTCTTGCAGCCCAGGCTTGGGCAGCCCCCATGGGCAGAGGAGGCTGGTTCCTTTGGCCCTGCAGCCGAAGGAGAGGAACAGGAGAAAGGCTGTCATAGCTGCAGGCCCAGGCAAAGCCAGGGCTCTGGGCTTCTTGCACCAAACAGGGAGGGCTTTTTCAACGCATGAATCCATGGGAGTTGCCTCTCCTCCCTGCCCATTCTCAACCAGAACCTGCCCTCCCATTTCTGTTCATGGGCAGGTGGCAGTGGCAGAGGTGTCTGGCATGCTTGTGCCCTGTAGGGAGGAGCTGGCACAGGTGCAGCACTTACTGAGAGGAGGCTGCAATGGGTGCCCCGTTTTTGAGCACCAGCCCATGGGATGGATGTCCGGATGATCTGCATCGATCCAGAAATCATACACGTGGCTCCAGCCATCAAAATGGACCTGGGGAAGCAAGTAGAGGGGTCACGCTTTAAATGACAGCACACCTCTCTGAGGAGCTCTAGAGCCCTCCTAGTTGAGAGCAAGCAGCAGGGTAGAGCTGAAGTGCAGCACAAGGCTCTGCACGCCTGGAGCCAGGCACTGGGACCTGCCCACATTTGCATACTCCCAGTGAGCTGGGAAGGGCAGCAGTGAGCCAGCACAGTCCTGGACACAGGGTCAGCACTGATGCTCCAGCACCCACCTTTATCCTGTGATCTTCCACATCCTCCACACTGGCCACTCGGATGAAGGAAGGAGTCCTCCTGTCCACTGCTTCCAGCTTCATGTTGACTAGGAAGCCGTGGGGCGGGCGCTGGAAGAGCCCAGTCAGGGGGAGCAGGGAGCTTCAGGCTCCTGCCCCCTCAGCAGCTTTCCCAGCACTGTGTCCTCCTTGAGCCCAGCTCCCAACCCTGGCCTGGCCAGGAAAGAGCCATCCCAGCCCAAAGTGGCAACAGGAGAAAACAGAAGCAGGCTCCTGTCTTTAACAAGATGTGCCCTAGGGAAGAAGGTCTCTAAGAGACACATTTTGGGGATCCGTATTGCAACCACACTTGGCTGGACACGGCTGCTGGTGGTGCAGTTTGAGACAAAAACTAATCAAGCAAACCTAAATGATTTCCCATCACTCAGTTCCTGTTTAGATGAGGGCACAGTCATACTCCTCATTTTCCCCAATTTTGAACTGTTTGCCCAGGACAGCCCTGACTTCCGAGCCCTGAGTGTAGATCCAAAGCCTAGGCCTGTGGCAGGAGAACGCAGAACATCACTGGACTTGTCACAAAAACAAAGACCTGACAATGAAGAAAACCCAAATTCCTGCTCAGGTGGGGTAGAGCAGATGATGTGGCACTTACCACTTTAAAGGCCCAAGCTGGGACAGCAGATGCTCCAGTTTCTTTCAAGTACTTTTCCCAGGTGAAGTTATCAGGATCAGGATAATCTGGAAGGGGAAAGATGCAGAAGGTGAGACATGCTTGCAGGAAGTCAGAAAGTACCCCAGAGTGCCCTACTGCCTTCGAGGGTCAACCAAGTCTGTGCCAGGCACACAGGAACCTGAGAGACACCAAGAAGTGCTGCTATTTTCTCATGGACCATAAAACCCACAGTACAAGGGAACAGAAACAGCTGGGTGTGCACAGACAGCTGGGGTCCTCCTCATATCTCTGAGTGGAGACTTGGCCTAACACAAGCACCATGCTGCACCTGAACATGTGCACAGGAGCCTTGGCAGGAGGTTTGTGTCCCCAGGACCCCCATGCCACCCTAGGAAGCCTGTTCCCAAGGGGATGCACTCCCAGGCTGCACGTGACTGATCACTGACTCACCTTGAGGAGGTGTGAGGGGTTTGCCGTGCTCATGACACCATCCAACTGGGTGGATGTATGGACTGCTGGGATCGCACCTAGAAAACATACCCAGGCTCTTACACAGGGCCCTCTGTGGGTGTCTCCCCACCACTGGCCCCCCAAGAGCCTCTGTGCACTCACCAGTAGTCATAAGTATCATCCCAGTTGTCAAAGTGCACCAGAAAGCGATTGTCCACCACGTCGGTCACTGTGGCAACACAGATCAGGGAAGGGTTCATGCGGTCCACGGCTTCAAGCTTCATGCCCACCTTGAAGCCTGGAGAAGCCTCGTGCTGGCAGGAGACAGGGGCAGGGCTTTTTCAGAGCTGCAGCCCCAGCTCCTTCCTCACCACTTCCTATGCCTGCTGCAAGGAGGCACCTGCCCAAACCTCCCAAAACCAGACCCTGTCTGGCCTCCAGACCGGCCTGGGGCCACTCAGGCTCCCCGATGGGCAGTGTGCTGCTGTGCAAGGAAAGAGGAAGTGGGTAAGTAACTCAGCTGGGCCACACAAAGAAAGAGGAAAAGTGATCTTCAGACTCTCAGGATCTTCTATAAGCAGTAAATTCCAAGAGAAAAAAACCTCCAGCTGCCATTAGTTCTGCTTTGTCCCAAAACACTTGTTTGTGGTCACAGTCAGCAGCAACCAATGCCTCAGGCATGGCAGGAGGAGCTGGGATGGGCCCTTCTCCCTTCCTTGCCTTTATTTCTTGGATCCAGATTCTGTGCAAAACACTGCACCACACACACTGGTGGGGCTGTTGCAGCAATGAACAGCAGGGTTTAGACACAATAAATAATTTGGAGAGGCTGATTTGCCAGTAGGGTGAGTTTCCTCTGCAGCTAACAAAGGAAGGATCAGCATTTTCATTTTCCTATATTCCCACTTTCCTTACCCAAGCTTCCATGTGAAAAAAATAGGCAGACACAGAAACAGCAAAGACACAAAACAGAGACAAAGCAATTATACTTATGAAACATTAAGTGATGTATTTTAGCCAAATAATTGTTGAGATTAGTAGTTACTTCTTGTCACCAATACTTCACATTTGATTATCCATGAGATCAACCTGGATGAAATAGAATCAGACCAGCACTAATTCTGGGCATATCAAATGAGTGCCCAAGCTACAGATCCTGAGCAACGAAGTGTGCCACAAGCTCCTGGCTCTTGAGCACTGTGAGCTTGAGGGGTGTGGGATGGACAAAACAAAGCCCAGTGCTGGTGGAATCATTTTGCTCAGCTGGAGGGGAAGAGTCACACCTGAACCTGTAGGCTCTGGCAGGAAGGAGATGCTGCTACTCACAGTGTTTCGGACCATGAAGAGGTGCTTAGGAGCTGCCTGAGCCTTTGTTAGCTTCAAGTAGTTTGTCCAGCTGAATTCTTCTTCCTTATAACCTACAACCCCTCAGGAAGAGAAATGAGAGCAGTGAGTTCACAGCCAGGAGGATGTGAGGGTGAGCCTGACCATCCTGTCACCCTGCCAGCATATCCTGCTGTGGGCAGACAGGATCTGTAGCAGCCCTGGGATGCCCAAAGCCCATGGCTGAGGGCTGATGGGTGGTTTTGAAGGGGTGTTAGGAAACATGAGCAGTGGAGTGGAAATCCAGAGCACAGCTCCTCCTCCCGGTCCTGCCTGCCCTGGGGCACAGCTGGTGGCACTGGGAGGTCCAGAGCAACAGGGCTTTGCCACAAAATGTGAGCAAGCAGAGATGGTGCCTGAAATGTTGTCCTGTGGAAGTCCACCAGTACAGCAGCATCCCTCCCTGGCCCCATGGAGCCACCCTGTCCCCAAGCCACCTCAAGCTCTACATTTAGCCCACTCTTCATCCCCCTCCTTCAGCAGGACCCACCACCTGAGGTGAATTAACTCCTTACCTTTGGGGGGCTGGAGTTTGTGCCCTGTCTCCTCAAACCAGCCAGCAGGGTGGATGTCAGGGGAGTCAGCATTCAGCCAGAAGTCGTGGCACTCGGAGTAGCCATCGAAGTGGAGACGCATCCGGTAACCACACACCTGCCAGCAGGGAGGGAGGAGAAGGAAAGGGCCATGGAGGCCTGCTGCTGTCCCTGGTTGAGCATCACACCCCCTCCCACACACCAGCTCAGCATGGGGCACTTTGGGAAGCCAAAAGTCAATCACAGGCCAGTGGCCAAACTGGGAGACACAAAGCAGTCCCAAAGGGCATCCAGCATGGAACAAGGTCAGAGCAAAGCCCCCACAAGCCAGCCTGAAAAAGGGATGTTCAGGCTGGTGCACTGAATGCCATGGTGGAGCACCTTGCTGAATCCAGCAAGTGCACAGACTCCCCTTGCTGCAGTGCAGAAAGCTGCTGATGCAGGGATTTTGGCTAAATGCCACACTGGCGGCCTGGGGAGCTCTGCGAGGCAAGGCCAGTTCAGCTGCCACATGGCTGAGTGGAAAGTGGATCTGCCTGGACACAAGGAAGAGCAGTGGGATGCCTCTACACCCTCCATCTCAAGGACTCAGACCTGTCTTAAGGACATAAGCTGTTGCTATCACCACAATCCCTCCCCTCGTGCCGTGTCAGGGTGACAGAGAGACCAACACAGCTCCACAGTGCTGTGAACTGTCCCTCCAAGCTGGCAGGGAACTCCTTGCTTGTTTGCCTGAGGTGCTGGAGCAGCAGCTCATCTTCTGCAGTGACAAGCCCTGTCTCCTCCAGGAGCCAGCTGGCAGCACCTCCCCTGCCCCAGAGCCTCTGGCTGAGCGGGAGCCAGGAGGAACCAAGGACCACGGGCACTGGAGGCTCCTCACCTCAGCCACTGTCAGGATGAAGTACATGGATGGGTGCTGTGGGTCGATCCCCTCCAGCTTCATTCCCACTTTAAAGCCATTCTTGTGCTGGGAAGCTATTTGGTACTGGAAACAAAAATTAAACTACAATGTAAAACCAACACAGGGAGTTGGGTCTAGAACCCACTAGGGGAGCAACCACCAGGCAATGGGAGCTGCTGGGACCAAGAGACTGTGGGCCACAGATTATGTTGTCATCCAAATTTTCCTTTTTTCCCACAGGAAAAAAAAACAGTGTTACACCTTCTTATGAATTTACATCTCTTGCTGTTGGGAGGGTGAGGTGTGCCTGGGGTAAAAGCTGCAGCCAGGGGAGCAGGACACAGGCCTGACTTGTTTGCAGCACAGCCTCAGGAGAGCCCACCTGGCTTCCAGGAAGGGCTGGAAAGGCTCCACCACCCTGCCAGAGTCACAGCAGTGTCCTAGGCAAAGGTGGGGTGTTTGGGATGGGGCCAGCACCCTGCTGGGGAGTGGGACTCTGGACAAATCAAAACTGGAGGCTGCCCGGTCACTTCCAGCTGACAACGGGAGCTTGGCTATTGCTCAGAGTCCTGCAAAACAGGGAAGCAAGGAAGAGAGGAGAAGGAGGAGGGGTGGGAAAAAAAGGGAAAGAAAAGAGAAGATGAAAGAGGGAAAAAGACAGGAAAATCCCAACTCACATCCTGGAAGAGATCTAAAGGGGCAGCGACAGCTTTCTGCTCCTCCAAGTAGGACGCCCAGGACCAGCCTTCTTTCTTCTCCTCACTGGCACCTGAGCGCAGCACAAACGCACACAAACGCTGCTGAGGGGCAGCTCCAGCCCCGCCCCGCTCTCACACAGGGTCCTGCATCCCTGCAAAGCTCAGCACCATCCTACCAGAGCCCCTTCTCCAGCAAACCTGGCCGGCTGCACAACGAGGGCCAGAGCCAGGAGCCCCCATGACCCACATGTCCTCAACCGTGTCTTAGTGAGGCACCTGGGCTAGTGGAAGGTGTCCCTGCCCATGACAGGGGGTGGAACCAGATGGGCTTTAAGGACCCTTCCAACAAGTCTAGGGTTCCAGGGAGTGTGAGGGACGAGCCATCAGGACATCAGATCTGACCAGACCCTCTTCCAGCCAGAGCATCTGCTACGTTCACACAGCATGGATTTGTGGCAGCCAGCAGGATCCATGCAGAGGTCTGGGAATCATTCCCACCTGCAAGGGGCTCCTAGACAGTCCAACCAGCAGCAGGTTCACATCCCAGCTCTGCCATCCTCTGCTCTGAGACAGCCACCTGAGCCCTCATGGTACAGCAAGGCCACTCTGATGCCCTAGGGATGTGTTTGCCCATATGACAAAGACAGCATTGTCCCTTCATAGGCAGGGAGGGGACCCTTCATGCCTTTGAGAAGGACACAAAGGCCTTGCCCAAGACCTATAAGACACAACCCAAGTCTCTTGCTCTCCAACTTCTTTGTCTCCCTAATTGCAGCAGCTGAAGGGACTCAGGGGTGCTGTGCCTATTCCAGTGCCGAGGAATTCCCAGCTAAAGATCAGCCACAGCAGATAGCCAGGTAGGGCAGGCTAGACATGCAGGGGAAAAACAAACCAACTCCTTCCTCCTTTGGGCTTAGGGGGAGAAGAGATGGAAAAAACCCAGAAACTTCGGGAAGAAATTAAATGTGAACTTCAGTGACTAAAAGCAAGGTGACTAACCTTGCTTTGCTGACATCTTCAGAGTGAAAAACACTTTTACTATTCCTTAGGACACAGAAAAAGTGCCAGGCATGGCTGGGGAATCTCTGAGTATAAGCTCTGCATTTCTGGGGAATGACAAATACACCAAGAGTCAGAGCATACGCTGACTGCTGCACTGAGGCATACAGGTGTGTATTTTGTTTGCTGAAGTACTTCCAAAATAAGAGAAAATAAAACACTGAAGTAACAAAGCCCATCACTGCATACTTGTACGCAGCAGGGAAGGTTACATGCTCAGGGCTCAGAGTGAGAAGCAGATATGGGAACTGAGATTCCTTTTTAACAGTGGTGAACTCAGTGTAACAACAGGGGTTAATGATACCTGGCCCCTGCCACTGTCCCTGCACTCAGTTATGGAGAGGAGTATGAAGCTGGAACAGTTTAATTTTAAAATTATTTTGAGTATGACCTTCAGTACTCAAAGACAAACGGTTTCCCATAAATGTTTATTTTCAGTGTTTCCCAAAGTTTTCCTTGACACTGCAGGGAAAAAACCAACCAAGCAAACACTGCATCCCTCAGCTTTGTCTCCTTTCCCTCCACGTCGACAGCTCTGCTTCTGGGATCTCTGATACAGTCCCGGAATAGATCCCCACGGGATGAGACAACCCCACATCACACGGCTTCACACAAGCAGCTCCCAAACTTGTGAGCTCCTGATGGCACAAGGGAAGTTCCCTGTGAGCCCATCCCAAGGGAGGGCAAAGCCACACGTGGTGCAGTCCTGTTCGTGCTCAGGACAGTGTCCCTGGGAGCAAACAAAGTGTCCACGAGCCAGGAACAAACTGAGCTCCTGAGGGGAGGGACAGGAAGCTCTGCCCAGCACAGGCCAGTGCCGTGTCCATAGGGGTGCCCCCTTCCCATGGAGAGAGAGAGAGGAAAGGAGAGAAACGGAAAGAGACAGAGAGAGCAGGATCAAGCAAGCAGAGGAGCTCACAAGTCTTCAGGACCACGTGCCAGCGCATGGCAGCGGGTGTTTGACCCTGCAGGAGCACCAAAAGGGTCCAACCCTGCAGTGGGACCCCCAGCCCCAGCAGCAGCGCTCACCCCACCGCCCACCCCACCCTCCGTACCGTGCTGGCTCCCATTCCACGCTTCAGCCTCCAGATTGCTCATGGCAGAGTCTTCCACAGAGCTTTTCCTCTCTTCCTGCTTTTCCTCCTAGACATGAGAGCAGACAGAATAGAACCTGGGTCCACACAGAGGTTTTTTGGCTATATGTTCTATCCTCACACTGCTGCCCAGGGCCATAGAGCACCCCCACAAGGTGCAGAGTCTGGCCAACGCCTGGCCCAGAAATGGACTGCCAGAGAGTCTGGTGATGGGAGCTTGCAGGGGCTTTGGTGCTGACTGGCAGCAACCACACCTGGACTGGACCTGCTACAGTCAGGGCTGGCAAGCAGAGCTTCCTTACCTTGTCAAAATCTCTCCCTTCCCCAGGACACCCAGCACACAGACACTCCTCTACTTCAACCCTTACTTTGGTTGCCCAGACTCAAGAGTGCAGCTGAGAGTGGTCAGTACCTACAGCCCAGCCTGGACAGTCTGGCACTGCCCAGGCCTCCACATGCCAAACAACCAGCCCAGTGCTAGAAGCCCTCATCTCCACACATTCAAGTCTTTCTGGCATTTTTGTCAACCTGTTTCCCTTTTGACCTGCAGCTGACAGAGCCCTGAGCAGCATGATGAGCTCTGTGCACACAGGGCTGGCCTCCAGCCCCCGGGCCATTGGCTACACCCACCCCTCCCTGTCTTTGTCCTACCATTTGCTCAGATTCATATTCTTCCTCCGAGGGGCTCTGATAGTCCTTCCTCTTTCGTTTCTTCACAGGCTTCAGGATGTCAGTGGCATTGATGCTGCTGGCAGAGTTTTCCACAATGACAGACCTGCACAGAGGGAGGGAGAGCCAAGCACTGCAGCCAGTGCAGCATGGTGACACTGCCTGGGGTGTCAGTCAGGAAGGAGCTGCTGAACAATCACTGTCCCCCCATTTCTTACTCACATATGCCCCCACCCCTCCTGTGAGGGGGTACGCACACAAAGTGCCAAGAGTTAGAGCCAGGGACAGGCCAGAGTCACCCTCACACACTTGGGTGTCAGAAACTTGAACCCAGGGATGGATCAAAAGGGATCTAGTTTACTAGCAGGGCTCTAAGCTGCACCAGAAATGCTGGAAATCAAGTCCTGAGAGTCACACACTGTTCAGGAGTAGGGCTGGAGACACCCCCGTGACCTGTGGCCTTCCCTGGGACCTGTGACCTGCATCTCCCACTGCAGCAACCTCCTGCTCCAGCAGATATGTGTTTACGAGGCCACAAATTGGGTAGGAGAAAATCTGGCTCCTGTGCTTCCTGCTGTTCCCTTGGGAAGTTCTCCTTCCCCCAGCCTGCCTCCAGGAACACACCTCAGCACCCGCCAGAGGCAGAGGCGCTCACATCCCTTGCTGGAGCACGTGGAGCAGGGCAGGGAGGGAGGGCAGAGGGATGGGCCCGGCTCTGCAGGGCACAGACCCCCCCTCCTTTACCTCTCTTTGAACTGCTGGTGGCAGTGCTCGCTGCAGAAGCCCCTGCCCTCGCGGGCCCCGTCCCACACGTGTCTGCGGCCGCAGGTGTCGCAGTGGCACAGGCCTTCTGCCGCCGGCAGCGTGGGCTGCTCCGCCGCGTCTGCGACACAGAGCAGTGGCACTGAGGCATGAGGAAGGACAGCACACACAGCACACGTCTGCCTCGCCCACGGAGACACCAGACAGCATCTGCTGGATGGCCGTACCCGCCCCACAAGTGCCACCGCGGTGCCCTTACCCTGAGCCACAGTAGGATTGTCTCTGCTGGGGGGTGCCACCTCAGAGTCCCCATCTTTCTCTGTGTGACCCTCCTTTACAGCTTCCACAGGAGGCATCTTGTCAGCACTCACCACCTTCAGCGTCCCATACTCATTTATCCGGAACTGTGTCATTGAACAAAAAGCAGGGAAAAAGTTAAGCAGGATAGACGTGTAACTGGGTGGTTGGTCTGAAAATGAGGGACATGGTTTGGTCATCAGTGTGTTGACAAGAGGACAACTCTTCTGAAGAAAGAGGTGAGCACAGCACCCCAGGCCCTGTGAAGGTGCCCCGCCTGCAGCCTGTGCTGGGCACTCAGCTGGAGCTGGCCAGGTGGCTGGCTGGAGGATAAGGTGTCCTAAGGCTGAGCAGCAGGTGAGAAATGGGTGCATTTTCTGCAAGCTGTCATGCACTGAGGGTACCTCTGAGGCACCCACTGCCAGGTGAGCACAAGAGTGCTCAAGGGTGAGGGCGGGAGCTTGGGCAGAGCCAAGTCCACAGCACAGTTTGGAAGGGGAGATGTCCTGCACAGCACGTAGCACCCCCGTGCCTCCTTGTGCAGGGCAGAGCTGCTGCAGCCCCCAGGCACCTCCCAGGATGGCAGGGCCATAGGGATGGGGCAGGAGAAGAGCTGGAGCAGCTGAGGGATCCTCCATCTGGGGTGCTGGGGTGCAGGGGGACCACGGCACATCCTGGTGCTCCCTGCCTGGCACAGGCTGAGGGATTTACAAGCACAAGCAGCCGTGGGGAGAGGCAGAGGGCTCAAACCCAATGGCCCAGGGCTACACTTACCCGCAGGTTACTCCCAGGCAAAGTTGCCACCCCATCTTTCCACTCCAGCACACGGACCGTGCTGCAGGTCTGCACCCCGCTGATCTGGGGAATGACAGCAGCTGTGATGGGCTCATTCCCTGCTCCCCTGTCTGGCCTCTCGGCCCCTGTGCTCCTCTGGGGCTCCCGGGGGAATCGCTGGATTTCTAAGGTGCTCGTGGGAAGGTTGATGGCAGTGGCATTTGCTTGAGAAAGGAAGAAAGGACAAACAACCAGAGGCATACACAGAACACTTCACTGATGCAAACAAGGCTCAAAGGCAGCCCAGCATCCCAGAGGTCTCCCAGGTGGGGGCTCTGCTGTGGGCCAAAGCAGAAAGCAAGCAGAGTGATGCAAAAACATCTGCAGCCAGCAATGGCTCATGCTGGGGGGTGGCACCAACACTATCCACACTCAAGGGTTTCTACTTCAGCCTGACCTCAGTCTGTTTCTGTGCCTAAGGTGCCCTGATGTGACCGGAGTTTGCTCCTGGACTACAACTTCCAGTTTAGTTATGTCTCAAGGAAACACACTGTGCAACCCAGGGCCTCTCTTCAGTGAGAACTGAGGCACCAGGAAAAATTGGGAGATCTGCTTCTGGAGAACACCCCTGATCTCACCTAACACACAAACATGCTTTACTCAAACACCTCCTAAAGACACCGGTCAGGTGCACTCAAAATTCTCCCAATTTTCAAGAAGGGTAAGAAGGACGACCCTGATAATTACAGGCCTGTCAGTCTCACTACAGTGCTTGGTAAAATTCTGGAGAAGGTTGTGCTGGGAGTTACTGAAAAACACTGGAGAGACAACACAGTCGTTGGTCACAGGCACCAGAGGTTCACAAGGGGAAGTCCTGGTGAACCAACTGAACTTCCCTTTATGGAAGATCACCCCACTAAGCAGGCCAAGCAAAGCCAACAGATGTGTTTTTTTAGGATTTTAGCAAAGCCTTGATACTGCCTCTCACAGCCCCCTTCTAGACAAAGAGTGCAGTACAGAGCTCATCCAGTCCATTGTCCATCGGGTGACCAACTGGATGGCTCTCCTACACTGGGCTCAAAGCCTTACAGGAACTAGATGCACATCAGGCTGGTGGCCATCACCACTGGGGTTCCCCAGGCTTTAGGGACAGTGCTCCCAAACGTTTTATAAACAATCTGGACGCAAGAATTTAATGTCCATTAAGTAATTTTATTAATGACACTAAATTAGGAGGAGCTGTGGATGCCCCAGAGGGTAGAGAAGAGATCTGGATAGACCAGAGAGCTGGGCAATCCAATCATCACATGCATGAAACAAGAGTAAGACCTGGGTTCTGCACCTAGGATGGGATAATCCTGAAAAATTGTATGCCTTGGGGAACAAGACTGGGGAGCTGTCCTGGGGAAGGGGCTCAGGGGCTTTGGGCTGAGGGCAAGTGGAACAGGAGCCAGCAGTGCCCTGGCAGCCCCAAGGGCCAGCCCTGCCCCTGGGGACATCACGGGGGTGACTGTCCTGCTCTGCTCTGCACTGGGACAGCCTCACCTCCAGTCCTGGGGACAGTCTGGGCCCCTCAGCACACAAAGGACATCTGAGGGCTGGAGTTGTGTCCGGAGGAGGGGACCAGGATGGTGCAAGGTCCCGAGGGCAGGACTTGGGAGGAGCAGCTGAGGCCACCTGGCCCGTTCAGCTGGGAGGACAGAAGCTGAGGAGTGACCCCATTGCTGTCTGCACCTTCCTCCCGGGGGCAGGTGCTGATCTCCCCCTTCTGGGACCAGCCACAGGACCTGAGGAGATGGAAGGAAGCTGCCTCAGGGGAGCTTTAGGTGGGACATCAGGAAAAGGTTCCTCATCCAGAGGCTGCTCAGTGCCTGGAAGAGGCTCCTCAGGGCAGCAGTCACAGCACCATGTCCAGGGAGTGCCTGGACAACGCTCGCTCCCTGGGGTTTAATTCTAGCTGGTCCTTCCAGGAGCAGGGGTTTGGACTCAGTGATCCTTATGGATCCCCTCCAGCTGGAGCTATCCTGAGATTCCATGCTAATGCAGCAGCCCAGGAGCCCCTAGCCCTGCAGAGCAGCACCCAGCACACTGTGCTGCCCTGGCTCAGGGCCCCTCACATCAGGGCTTCAGTTTAAAGCTCAGGAAGATTTGATTGACCACAAACAGTGCAAGTGATATGGGATAGCCACAGAGAACATCCAAGATGGCAACAGCAGCTTGGCTTTGCCTCCCAAGGTTTGGGAGGAGCACAGCTCCACAAGGAGTGTGGGCTATCCAGGCTGGGGAGGCAGCAGTTGGAGGGGACTGCTCCACATACCTGGTATGATGAAGGCAGTGGTGGGCAGGTGGGTGCTCTGTACAGTGCTCTCGCTGGTGACCACGTGGACACTGACCTCCCCAGCAGCACTGCCCTTGGTGCTCCTCACCACCTCCATCTCCCCCCTGCTGTCCATCACCTTGCCTGGGCACACAGCGAGGCCCTGCAGGGCAGCGGGGGAGAAATCAAGTTGGGTACCAGTAAAAACACAACAAAGGAGCAAGAAAGTGACTGCACATGATGGGCTCTCCCAGCAGAAACCCCTGCAAGACATATTAAAGGTCCACTGAACCCACGTGAAGGTCACAGCTGGCATCAACATGACCCATGAAAGCCCCTGTTGTGAGGTCCCAGCTCACAGCCTGCAAATGCTGAGGGTTTTTTCTCACCTGGCACCACCATAAGATGGCACGAGCACAACAGGTCCACCACAAGCTGCTCCTGGCTCCCACGGGGGCCTACAATGTTCCGACAGGCTGTGACTGGGGCTGCCAAATCCCACCCTGAGCAGGCAGAGCTCCCTGCAGGTCCCCTTCCTGTTCTCCCGTCGCAGTGTCACCCTTGATCTTCTAACTGGCTGCAATAGAATTTCACAAGTGACAGGAGTTACTGGGGGTGTAAGGGGGAGGAATTTGATGTCCCCTGTACCCCAGCTGAGTTTCTCGTGGGACTGGTGATGCTCAACCTGTCTAGCCATGAATCTCAAGGAGGAAGCAAAGTGTCACAGCCTCGAGGGCACAACTGGCCCTCACTGGCTGTGACCAGAAGCAGGGAGTTAGATTTGATGGTCCTCAGGTGTCCCTGTTATTCTGTGATTGTGGTTCACTCTCCAAATCCTTACGGGGTTAGGCTGCTGCTGTGGGCATCGTGAGTTCAGGGTGCACAGAATGAATTTGGATTACAGATTGTGGTGCTGGTCTTTAAACTGGGAAAGCTAAACAACTGAGATTTAGGCCTTAACCTCCAGACAAGCCCTCCTCCAGCAGCCTCTTGGGAAAGGCCTCACTGCAGCCAAGGGCATGTCCCAGCTCACAGGGTTGGGAGCCCTCGGGGAGGCAGAGGAGCCCAGCCAGCCCACGGCCCTGCCCTACTGCTGCACTCAGTGATCTTAGAGGTCCTCTACAACCTTAACAATGCCATCATTCTACCACAAACTGTGCCTCCTGTTCGCCTCACCTGTTCAAACTGTGCCTCCTGTTCCCCTCACCTGTCCCTCAGCAGCAGTGTGAGTGCTTCCCCCAGCACCTCTGGCTGGAGCAACTTCTGTCTTGCTGGTGGAAACCTTTCCCTAACTCCTTGTCCCAACTCCTGTCCTCTGAGCACACATGGAGCACAAATTCTATTCCAAGCCCTAAACTATTCCAAGGCCATACACGAGCAGCCAGAACACTGTTGGTGTGGACTTGTGAGCACATTCTCGCCAGAGCTGAAACTCAGTGGCTTCCAGGGCTCTCCCACCTCTTGTCAGGGGATTCCATGGTGTCAGACAACAATTTACCACCAACACTGCTCCCATCAAGCATAGCACACACTGTTAAACTTTTAACTCAGGATTCCTGGGATAACCCCCACCACCCCTGGACCATGGCCCCACAGGTGTGGCTGTGACAATACCTGGGCTGCAGAGCTCCATCCCCACCTGCAGGACTGAGAATCAGGACTGGAGATGTTTGCAGCTCACACTTTTAAAATCCCAGTATAAAATCCCCTGGAAGGACACTCTACAAATCAGTTCTATTCCAAATATAACATAAATACAAATCTTTTACCATAAAAAGTGTTTCCCACGAGTGAAACCACCACATACAGATACAAGTATTAGTAATAATTCAACTGCCAAAAATTTCTCTAAACACAAAACATTTTAAAAACTTCAATCAAATCTTATCTACAAAGTCATCAGCTGATTCCCCAATAATTCAAAGTTTTAGAAATTGTTAGTAATAAACTTATAACCTCTATTGTTTCTGTTTTCTATAAGTAATACCAATAAATAGTATCTAATAAATAGTAATATCAATAGTAACTATTGTTAATATTACATAAATGTTTAAAATATATTAACCCCTTCAAACACTTAGTACTAATATATGAATTACATAATGTAAATTCACTAATTTTTTTTAATAAAAACAACCTGCTGTGAAGTATCTCAGGTCAGGAGTGCAACATGAGGAAAAGGGGCTCAGCCACAGCTAGGACCTGTCCTAGCACCACTGCCACAGCAGGAGAGAGGCACTTTGGATAACCCTGCTCCCTGGGAGCAGAAAAGATGTCATGGAGGGGATACCCACAGCTCAGACAACTCTGGTGACCTCAGCTCCTGCAGCCAGAGCCCAGGAGGTACCAGTGCCGCAGAGACCCCTTCAGGGAGTCTCCTGCAAGCCCTGCAGCGACCCATATCATCACAGGGTAATTCAGGAACCTCGGGAGGTCTGTAATTCAACCTTTTGCTCTCAGCAGGGTGGAATCACAGCAGGTGGCTCAGGGATTTACCCAGCCTGGTCCTTACCCAGCCTAGTCTTTACCCAGCCTGGTCTTTATCCAGCCTACTAGGATGCAAACCTGCAAATTAGCACAACAATTAGCAAACTAAATTGACACTTTTCCTTGGATGTTAGGAAAAGGTTTTAATCCCAGAGGGTGGTCAGGCATTGAACAGGCTCCCCAGGAGAGCTCCAGGAGCATTTGGACAATGCTCTCAGGCACAGGGTGGGATTGCTGGGGTGTCTGTGCAGGGCCAGGAGTTGGACCAGGATCCTTGTGCTCAGGTTAGTCTATGATTTGTTTTGCTGATTGCCCTAGATATTAAACAAAAGCTTTATTTATTTATTTTTAGCTCTTGTCTTAAAAAGCTTTTGGCCTACACGTCTCAGTGATATCTGACAAAGCTCTGCCCACCCAGACAAACCAGAACCAGGCTGCTCAGCAGCCTTCAAACCCCCCTTTCCCCAGCCAGCTCTTAAAAGAGCAACAGTGGAGCTGCAGCTGTTTTGGCCTTAACAGTGAGGCTGAGTTCTCCATTTTTCTTGGTATTGGGTGTAACTTCACGTCTTACAGAGGTACAGGCGAGCCCCACTCCTCAGCCAGCTGCCCATCCAATCCACAAGGACTCCTTACATCCACTCCTCACTTCTGCCTTCTGCTGAGGAACAGCCAAGGATCCCAGGCTGGAAAAGCCAGGAAGGAGCAAAGCCACCCCAAGAAACCCACACACACATACACGTGGTTCCTCCAGAGAACACCACAATGTGCTGGCTGGAAGATGGAATTTTTCAAGACAATTCTCATCTGGGAGTGCTTTGCTCCCTCCTGCTTTGCTCCTGGAATCCTGTGCTCCGGGTAAGGGTAGAGCTGTGCATGGAGCCTGTCTGCAGCCAGACCCCACCAGCCTATTCCAACCAGTTCTGACAGCAGGATCAGTGTCTCTGAACAGTGGTCTCTGACAGAGACAAACCTTCAGGTTCAGGAAATGAAGCACCAGCACAGAGAAGGGGTCCTTGCATGGCCCCTCACCCAGGAGGGCACCTGAGTCTGACCACCCTGAGCACCTGGGAGAGCTGGGGACACCAGACTGTGCACACAGCCACACGGACCAAGGACACTGGCCACAAAGCACACACTTAAAGGCAACCAGGATCACCAGCTCTGCTGCTCACAGAGGTTTAGCTCATCCAGCAGGGATCACTGGGTGTTGGCACAGCCACGTTCCGGAGCAGCGACCCTGGGGCTTGCAGAGCATCTCTAGGGCTGCTGTACACACGAGCCTCCAGCTCTGCCATGGCCTCACACGCAGCCTCACACTGACCCTCTCACCAAACCCCGGCAGAGCCAGGGAGTGATCTGCTCCTTGGGAAGAGGAGGGAACTGCTGTGTGCAACAGACCACAGAGGAGCGTGGAGAAAAGCAGCTCCCAGCATGGATCTGCTGCACAGCCCCAACCGCGCTTTAGAAAGCATGATCTGCTCAAGAGAGGTGCTTCTGTTCATCACAAAATTGCCTTAAAGTAGTCTAATTCAAACAATGATAATGGGTATTCACTTAGTGGCTTCTCAGAATTTTAAATATTCCTAAAACCTGAGCTGGTATATGCTGGGGGCCACCCAGCTGGGAAGAAAGGTCCTGCTGGACACCAGCAGGCCAAGGGCCAGCAGTGTGCTCCTGCAGCAATGCAGAACAGGTCCCAGGCTGCACTGGGAGCTGTGACACAGCTGGCAGAGCCAGGGGATCCTTTCCCTCTGCTCCACACCAGTGAGGCCAGCCCTGGAGTGCTGGGCCCAGAGCTGGGCTGCCCCGTGCAGGAGACAGGGACAGACTGGACAGAGTCCAGCACAGGGCCATGAAGGTGATGGAGGGACTGGAGCACGTCTGCCATGAGGAGAGGCTGAGAGAGCTGGGACTGCCCAGTCTGGAGCAGAGCAGGCTCAGGGCATCTCATGCCTGGGGATAAACACCCAGGGGGAGGCTGCAGAGGGGACGGGGCCAGGGACAGCCTCAGGGGCCACAGGCACAAAGTGACACACAGGAGGGGCCCTCCGAGCTCAGGAGACACTTCTGCACTGGGAGGGTGGCCGAGCACTGGTGCAGGTGCCCAGGGAGGTGCTGGAGTCTCCATCCCTGGAGAGACTCCAAAGCCACCTGGACACATGCTGGGCGGCCAGCTCTGGGTGGCCCTGATGGAGCAGGGGCTGGCCAAGGTGACCTCCAGAGGTGCCTCCAGCCTCACACAGGCTCAGATTCTGTAAATTATTTTTTTCAGGAATTTCCTCAGCCATAACAGAGAACTTCCCCATCCTTATCATCAGCTGAGATATGGATTTTTAATTACCTCCAGTGGCAAAATAGAGTCGTTAAGAAAGAGCACCAGATGAGATCATGCTAAAACTGCAAGTGGCACACCAGAGCACTACAGGGACCTGAAGGGCTGAGAGCTGCTCCCTTGGATCTTCTGGCATTGCCCAGGGCAGGTGTTTAGGAGACTAATGGCACTGCAGAAAACACTTGCGCTGTAAACACACAGGAGCACTCAGGAACACCCTTGGCACAGGCAGGTGGCCCAGTAGAGAAAGGTGATCACACACTTCCAAATTTGACTGGTGTTCCAAAGCCAGGAGCAAATGCCTCCTCTGGAACAAACCAGGGGCCACAAAGTTCTGCTCCTGGGTTCTTCAACAGCATGGTGAGGTTTGGGGTGGGCCACGGTATTTACCAACATCTCAAAACCAGATGAAATGTCCTTCTGTGCAGCAAGAGGCTGTTCATGTTACACATTTCAAAAGAGCAAATAGACTCTGTGGAAATGGAGATCAGAGAGAGAAGGGCAATAAAGCAGCAAGCCGCCTTCAGCTTTAGTTCAGACACGGACGACAAAGCAGAGACACTCAGGCTGGGTGTCACCTGCTGTCCCCAGGAGTTTCCCTGACACCAGGACCAGCTTTTGGGCCTGTGGATCTGCTCAGACTCACAGGTGGGGAGGATGAGCAGTTGCCAGAGACCCCATGTGCCACCCCAAAGGGGTCAAGGTGACACCATCCAAGCTGAACGCCAAGGCCAGCAGGCAGCCTGAAGCCCGGGCACTCCTGAGGGGCACAACAGGGACCACCACACCCATGTCCCACGGCCCCGAGAGCACCAGCCCTGCTCACGATCCAGACCTGCTTAGTTCAGGTGTTTTTCCACACTTAGAAGCAGATGGAAACATCTAAACAGGATGCATACCTGACCTCAAAATATCTCTAACTGTCCAGTGTTTTACTTTCTTTTATAACTACTAAAGAAATCAGTCCGGGACCTGTCCTGGACCATGTGGAGCACCCTGCCCACAGCCCGGGCTGTTTGTGCCCCGCCAGGCTGGACCAAAGCCCTCCACGCCGCAGGCCCCTGTCCAGGGCTGCAGTGCTGTCACTGCAGGCTCCGGGACAGCACCTGCTCCCCCGCTGTGAAGGAGCACGGCCGAGCGTCCCCCGTGCAAGGCGCTCGCAGCCCCGGCGCGGCCCGCAGAGGTTTCCCCGGCTCGGCCGGGGCAGCGCGGTCTCTGCGGACAGGGC
>VWZV01011769.1:943-11747 GCA_013397155.1 Irena cyanogastra | reverse complement strand
GCGCGGGGCCGGTCCGAGTGTGCGCGGGGAGCGCGGGGAGGGGGCGGCTCAGCCGCGCCGTCGCCGTGGAAACGCGCGGGGCCGCATCCGCAGGGCCGCGCTCGGCCCCGCCGCAGCTTTTCGGGGGGATGCGGGAAAGGGGGGCGTCGTCATGGCAACGCCGGCAGCCCCCCGGAGCGGCCGGGCAGCTCTGGGCCGCGGGGCCGGGCTTAGACGGGACGGGAGAGCACAGAGCCACAGGGCGCTGCTTCGCTAAGGCACGGGTGCTGTGGGTGGGCTGGGGCCCCTCTGCTCTGGAGCCAGGCTGGGAGAGCTGAGGTTGCTCACCTGGAGAGGAGAAAGCTACAGGGAGCCCTGAGAGCCCCTTCCAGGGCCTAAAGGGGCTCCAGCAGAGCTGGAGAGTGACTTGGGACAAGGAATGGAAGGACTGGACACAGAGAATGGCTTCCCACTGCCACCCAGGCAGGGTTAGATGTGATGTTGGGAAGGACTTGTTCCCTGGGAGGGTGAACAGGCCCTGGCACAGGGTGTCCAGAGAAGCTGTGGCTGCTCCTGGTTCCCTGGAAGTGTTAAAGGCTGGGCTGGGTGGGGCTTGGAGCAGCCTGAGACAGTGGAAGGTGTCCCTGCCATGGCAGAGGATGGAATGAGATGAGCCTTTAAGGTCCCTCTCAATCCAATCTTAAATCCCATTCTAAGATTGTGTGATTAACCAAACACCCCTCTGAGAGGAATCAGACAAGACCAGTGGGGACGTGTCCTCCACAGCCACCAAGGGGCCTGGAGACCACATCAGCTCCCCAGGCCTTGTCTGGCTTCGACACCAGGGCACAATCCCCTCCCCAGCACTCCAACCACAGGCCCAAAGAAGGACCAGAGTTAATGTGACATCCCCAAGGTCCCTGGGAAGTGAAAGGATCACTCTGACTGGTCCTGTGGTGGAAATGCAGGATGGACACACTGCAGTAGTGCTCCCAAAGAGCTCTGGTGAAACCCAGGGCTGCTCACCTGCCCACTCTTCAGTATTCTGTGGCCACACAACAAGTGTCTTCAGACACTTACACAAGGTCTGTCCCACTTACCTGCAGAAAGTGGGAGTGGAAGGAACCAAGGCTGGAAGCACAAGGGCCACATGTACAAAAAGCTTCTGAGAAGAGTCCTTGCTGTGTTTTGGATGGGCTGGGGAGAGGTGGCTGCCTGCTCACCCTGACAGCCAGCTCCAAACCCAGGCCAAGGAGTGTTCCTGTTCACTTTGGAGACTCTAGGAACAACCTCACAGTTTTAGTGTATCTGCAAGTTCCTTGGCACCTTGAGTTTTGTACTCCAAAATTTTTACCACATTAAAAATATTAAGTCAGACTCTGATGAAGCAACAAATCCTGCAAATCAGGGGGGTAGTAATGATATATTTCCTTTGCTGCTACTGCCTTCTTCCCCATTTGCAAATAAAACTCCAATGGCACAGTGTAGAAAAAGATTTTCACATATCAATCTTTTTTTTTTTTTTGAGGGAAGGTCAAACAGATTTGACTCAGGAACAGAGTGAAACTCAGTCACTTGAAAAGCAACTCATCAGTTCCCTGTTCCTGGCTGATGTAACATCAGACCATTTCTCTCATTGTGCCTCAACTCCCATTTCTGTGACCTCTGTTGGGAAGGATCTGAACTTACACCTCGGGGGCTGGGGAGCTGTCCTGGGGAAGGGGCTCAGGGGCTTTGGGCTGAGGGCAAGTGGAACAGGAGCCAGCAGTGCCCTGGCAGCCCCAAGGGCCAGCCCTGCCCCTGGGGACATCACGGGGGTGACTGTCCTGCTCTGCTCTGCACTGGGACAGCCTCACCTCCAGTCCTGGGGACAGTCTGGGCCCCTCAGCACACAAAGGACACCTGAGGGCTGGAGTTGTGTCCGGAGGAGGGGACCAGGATGGTGCAAGGTCCCGAGGGCAGGACTTGGGAGGAGCAGCTGAGGCCACCTGGCCCGTTCAGCTGGGAGGACAGAAGCTGAGGAGTGACCCCATTGCTGTCTGCACCTTCCTCCCGGGGGCAGGTGCTGATCTCCCCCTTCTGGGACCAGCCACAGGACCTGAGGAGATGGAAGGAAGCTGCCTCAGGGGAGCTTTAGGTGGGACATCAGGAAAAGGTTCCTCATCCAGAGGCTGCTCAGTGCCTGGAAGAGGCTCCTCAGGGCAGCAGTCACAGCACCATGTCCAGGGAGTGCCTGGACAACGCTCGCTCCCTGGGGTTTAATTCTAGCTGGTCCTTCCAGGAGCAGGGGTTTGGACTCAGTGATCCTTATGGATCCCCTCCAGCTGGAGCTATCCTGAGATTCTATGAACTTTTGTTTACTTAAACCTCTTTGCAATTCTTCTGTGGTTTGATTTATTCTGACATGGATTTTTCAACTCTGCTGTGCCATTAGTCCCACAAGACCCAATGTGTGCAGGGCTGTGTTGCTCTGGGACTTGTTTTGCTGGGATTTGTCCCTACAACATCCTGCTATTCACAGGATGGCAGCATGCACATGTGGTAGTGCCTGTCACTCCTGTCCTCACCCACAGTCATGTCCCAAAAGCCTGACACAGATCTTATAAAACATGAAGCAACAGGAAGCTGCTGCCATCCACAGCTTTTATTCCCACTGGGAAGGTCACTGCAATGCTGTGTATCAGTTTCATGCTTTCTGGGGGATGTGTGTGGAGAACTACAGAACAATTCTGGTCTGGGCTGCCACATGTACACAGCTGACACCTGAGTGATGGCAAGTGCTGGATTACACTTTCAGTGTCACAGAGCAACTGGTTTTAATTGTCAGCAAATAGACCCAGACAAGGTAATTGGAGAGGCTCTTTCAGAAATATTTTTCTTGTGTCTCCTGTTACTGTCAGCACTTGCTCCATGCTTGAACCAGAGCTGAGCAGAACAGGAGCTGCTGTGGCACCCTCCAGGTGAATTGTACAGCATCCCTGTCAGCACTGTGATCACAAGAGATTGTGCTATTTTTCTCTCTGATGCTGAGCAGAACGAGGAGCACAAGAGCTGTGCAAAAGAAAGCATTTTGCACTTTACCCCATTCTGCTCCCAGCAGCTCTCTGGGTGCAGTTGTGCACTATGGTCACACCAGGCCCATGAGCTGTGATCTGAACACCTGCTGGCTTCACAGCACTAACTTCTGACTCCCACTTGCAGGATGATCCTGTTCCAGGAGCTGCACACACCAGTAATAAATCTACAACCCCCCCGCTCCATCCACATGCCAGCACGGGCTGTCACTTCCAACCCTTGTGTCACCTGCAGCTTTCCTTCCACTGTTTTTGGTATTTTGGACTGAAATCACTGTACTCAGTTCATACCCAAAGGAAAGACACCGGAGCAAGACTTAAGTGTCTGCTTCTAAAATTAATAAAAAGAGTATTTAAGATATTCTAAATTAGACAACTCTGCAAAAGTCACTTTCTGTGAACAAGAGCCAAGTTGCCCTTGAGTCAGAGAATCACCCAGAATCATGCCCAAAAGCTGAGTCCTGGTACAAGCTGGTGTGAACTACACCCTGAGTCATGCATTAGCTGCAGACATCTTCCTGTGGTCAGCACTTATTCCATGGTGTGGATCATACCAACTGCTCTGCCATTCCTTCTCGCACAGGAACACCGCTATGTGCTTCCAACCCAGCTTGCTAAAGACACATGCTGCTAAAAGGGTGGAAGTTTATGAGCCACTTCGGAGCAGTTTGTTAATTGCAAATTTTTACTGGATTATGAAACAGTGGAAACTTCCCCTTTGACACCTACACATACATTTAGCAAACTAATAATGTGTGAGGGAGCTGTGAGAGTTGAGCCCATATTCTGATATTTCATCTTTTCACCTAACTGCAAAAAAAAAAAAGGGGGGGGGGGAAAGGGCTGATCATGGTGTAAAAGCAACCATTATGATTCTAAGGACACAAATAAAATTCCTGAACTGCTGCCACTACACAGAGCACTATTTGTGTTCAGTGTGCTTCTCACCTTTTAAAGTAACATGTTCCTGTTCCCTTTAAATAGCCCCGACAAAGCCCAGACAAAGCATAGAGTTGCTGAGGATGTTGCAGGAACTTTATCACCAGCCACATCCAAATGATGAATTTTTCAAATGATCCCAGGGTTTGCATCACCTCTCAAAGACATTCCCAGCACCTCAGCTATTTGTTGGGATTTCCAGGCTCCTCAGCCAAATTCCTGCTTCCATAACTTCTGCTCTTTGATGTATGAAATTGCTCTGTGGATGTTAAAGTGCCAACCTAAACTAGACTTCGGTAGGAATTGGAAATAGTTCAAGTCATTCCATGTGTGAAGAAATCCAAGAATTGTTTAGATGCCCCTCCCCATTGCTCATCTAAAGGTGGTTACAATCAGGATTGGGACAGAATCGTCTCCCAGTTGTAAATGGAGTCTGAAACCACAGAATTTAGAGGTAGAAATGTTATAGTAGGAAAAAGGAGGGTCACTTACTTGGGCCCCTCAGCTCTGCTCCAAGCAGTGATATTGCAAGGTGAGAGATTTATTTTAGTGTACATCAGACACAGAAGTTGTGCCCTTCCTTACAGCAACAACAACTCTTCCTGACATAGAATCAAATACAGGTTGTGGCTGCCCCATCCCTGGAAGTGTCCAAGGCCAGGCTGGAGGAGGCTTGGAGCAACCTGATCTGGTGGCAGGTGTCCCTGCCCATGGCAGGAGGTGGGACTGGATGGTCTTTAAGATCCCTCCAGCCCAAACCAGTCTGTGATTCTATGATTTAACAACAAAACTTGCATTTATGTCAAAAACCAAAACACATGGAGGGATGCTTTTTCAAATATAGGAAAAGGTCAGGACCAGACTGCAGATACAGTCCCAGATTCTAAGTTTCACTTTTAACTGTAGTGTTGATTTCTCTTTCACAATTTCCGAAAGGACACTTAGATTTGGTCAATCCTGCACCCCACATTTGATGAGAAGGCAGGTTTCTCTTATGTCTTTTTAAAGATAAATTTATATTGATTATACTAAATTCAAAAAAAAAACCAAAAACAAAAAACCCCACAAAAAAAACCAACAACAAAAGTCAGGTAGCCCAATTCTGAAGCACATTCCCAAAAGGCTGTCTCCAGGGTCAGCTTAAAAGCTGAGTTATGACTATGTCAGGTGGTTTCCCCATCAAATATTGCTGCCATTGCAGGCAAAGCAAAGCACATGCAGCCAGCATGCAGGTCCTGTAGCCTTTTACTCTTGTGTGGAGATTTATCCCAACCCCTTTCATCACACCCAGAAGAGATCTCAGGAATAATCACACTTGTGATGACCAACACACACCAGCCTCTGAGTGTTGCACTCCCACAAAAAGTGCTGCTGACAGAGCTGGAACACTGAGAGTGTTTGGGTTTTGTTAGTTCCTAACAGCATTATCACAAGCCCTGCACTTCACTGCGTGGCTCAGGATCTGGCACTACCAAAATCCTCCTGGCTTTCCAGAGGAAACCCATCCAGAAGGATGAGTCATGCCAAGGAATCCCTGCTTCATTTGCACAGTGAAGGGCAGCAGCCAAAGGAGACAGACAATGTGGCTCCTGTAACACAGAAAAAGATATTTAAAGGAGTTCCAAGTAAATTGGTTAAATGCAATCTGGCCCCTCCCTGTAATTCATTAATAAGGAGAACTGAAAACATAGCCACTGTCACAGCAATCTCGGCTCAGCAAGCCAAGTGCAGCTGGTTAGGAGCCATCACTCTGCATCGCTCACCAAGGCTGGGGTGCCCACGGCCTTGGAGTGGCCAGGACATGCTTGGGCTGGCACCGGGGTCAGTTTTAAAAATAAGATTTTATCTACAAAAATGTAATGGTCAACATCTTGTTATCAGACACATACTGGGAATATGCACGTGTACCTTTCAACCTGCTGAGCTCCAAGCTCAATCCTTTCGAGGAGTGCGATGCGCATTTTACCAGAGCTCTCTGTGAAGTTGTTTTACAAAGAGGAGCAGTTTCCTCTCAAGTCTGACCTACTCCGTGATCAGAAGTATAACCAAAGCAGCTTAACTTAAGTATGTCCTCAAGTGTATCTTAGGCTGTAAACCTGAACTTAACTGTTCTTGCACAGTCTAAATTTTAAAGTAAGTCCCCAGTACTCCCCTCCCAACTGAGATCCTGCAGTCATCAACACTGATACCATTTTTCTACTCATGCTAAAATACACCACACCCTCAGCAAACAGCTCCAATTTAACCCAAAAATGCCTTATCACAAATTACCACCAGGGACAGGTGCAGATAACACAGCAGCACGCAGGCTGATAACCTGATCTTGTGGCAACACCAGGCGTGGAACCACCCTACTTCAGGTTCCAGGAACATGAGCTTAGAACTGACCACTCTCCCGAGGACCCTCTCTGCCACCAGCACGGATACTCACCCGCAACAGGCAAAATGCAGCTTTTCAGAGACAATCAGGAAATGGTGAGAAACTGAATTTCAGGAGGATTGTTTGTAGCATAAAGAAGTTCCAGGAAAGACAAGCTGGCATCAAGTCACATTTCACATGTGCTCTGTGCTGACCCAACTCCTCTGGGTAGGTGTGTAACTTGGGACCAGAGGTGCAGCTGTCACACGCAGCCACACCTGCAGACAGGACAAGGTGACACACTGGGACACAGAGCTTGTGCTGGTTTCAAGCACACCACCAAGAGCCTGTCAAGAGCTACCAGGTCTCTCACTAAATCAAATAAATTTTTTCCGTAAAAGCAGGGTACCTTGCCATTTCCCCAGCACAAGGCAGAGCAAGAATCCCATTTCACTGCAATGAACACAAGAGTTTGAGTCACCAATTTAATTTTATACAAGTCAAACTACACGTTGTATAAAGAGTACAAGGCAGTTCTAATGTTTGCTACTGCATGTTACAAAAATCAATTTAACTATAAAGGGGATTTTTTGGGATGAGTCCTATTCCACAATTTAGGTGAACTGGCAACTGTGGTTTAGCAAAGCCTTTGTTAAAACTAGAACTCTAGCTCCAAGAGATTACATTTCCAATAAAGTTCAGACCTACACACAAGAGGATTATAGTTCTCCTAGTCTGAAGCAAAACCTTAACATAAGTGAGTCAAAGGGGAGGGAAGACAGATTTCTTTACCTGGGTTTCATGTCCAATGGGGATTCAGAGGCTGACAAACCATACAGCATACTAATGACTTGGACCACAGCCAAGAGACACCTTTGTGTCTGACAACAGTGACACTTGAGATTCAAGCAAGAAACGTCAGAAAGCTTTTATTCTTTCAAGTCTGGAACAAAGGGGTTCTCAGCAATACTGTAGGATACAGGTTCCAGAGTACTTTTGTTACCTCTAATAAAGTCTCAGTACGGGGGGAATGTTCTTTTGGCAAGTCAAGGTACAGCATAAGTCCTCCAACTTGAGTTTATTGCTGGTCTAAAATCTTCCTAGCACTGTTACTGATTTATACAGTTTGCCGCCTGCTTCCGAAATTAAAATAAACTGTGTGACCTGCCCAGCAAGGCAATCCTGCCTTTGGCAGCAAGCTGAAACCTATGAAGCTAATGACACCCATAGTTCTAATGCCATGAAAAAAATAGGAAAAAAATGATACTTTCAAAAAGCCCATATTTAAGCCTGTTTATATTCAGTTTATTTTTAATATAAAAACCACTTTTGCATTGAAGAGTAGTTAAGTTACTCCTGCAGAAATGCTATAAAATCAAACTTTCAGCTCAATTTCTACAAAATGGGGACTCTTCCTGCTTTGTACCACCATTCCACCTGGTATTGTCAAATTTGGGATACAAATTAAACCTTTATGCCTTAGTTCTTAGGCCATTCACTCCTGCAAGAGAAAAAACCAACTTCTGAAGTACTAACATAACACTAATGGCCTGACAGGTAGGAAAATGTTCCGTAATAGTGTGCAAGGTGAGAGTTGTAGTCCTAATCTCTTGAACTGGATCTTGATCGTGAGCGGGACTTTGAGCGAGACCTGGAGCGGGACCTGGACGCAGCTCTTTTGGGCGGTGACTCGGAGCGAGCCTTGGCAGATGGCTGCTGCTGCGGTGAGTTGGAGCGAGACCTGCTCCTGGACCTGGACTTAGACTTAGCATCCCCTTTACCATTTTCTTTGGGAGATCGAGACCTGGACCTGGATCTGGACCGGGACTTCTCAGACTTCTCCTTGGATCTGCTGTGCGAGCGTGAACCCCTGTCAGACTTGGGTTTGGATTTGCTCTTTGATCTGGACTTCCTGCTTTTGGATCGGGAACGGGAGCGGTCTTTGCTTCGTGACCTGGATTTAGATCTTTCAAACAGAGAGAGAGAGTTTATTCTGCATAGCCTGCAGTGCACTTCCAGCAGCTGTAAACATCTGTCAGCAAGGGAGTTCCTGCACTGGCAGCACTGACTCTGGGGCACTTACCGGGAACGGCTTTTAGAGACACTACGGGATCTGCTGCGGCTGCTCCGACTCCTCCGACTTCTGCTTCTAGACCGTCTCCTGGATCGTGACCTACAGACATTTAAAATGTCATTCCCTTTCTCTTTGCCTGGTTGTGCCCTTCATCATCAAGTATAAGATGGAAGAGATCTGAAAGAGCACCTTGTTCCACCCTCTGCCATAGGCAGCGACACCTTCCACTATCCCAGGTTGCTCAAAGCCCCCTCCTGTCCTGGCCTTGGACACTGCCAGGGACCAGGGGCAGCCACAGCTGCCTCACAGGGAGAATCCATCCTCACAGGGAAGAATCTTCCTGACTGCATCTAATATACTGTGCTATCTAGTTGCATAATCCAACAGAGAAAAGCTGCTACAGAACTTCTCAAGAGCAAGGGCGGTCCCACCAGGGTGGGTTCAACATACTGTCTGTGAATCCCATCTGAGGTTTCACACATGAAAAACTACTTAAACCTGGCTTTGCTGTATGATGTAAAATATTTCTTTCTACACACGGGCCTCCTCCTCCTCTTCCTAATCAGCTGAAAGTAACTGCTACAGGTAGGGCACCCATCCCCATGCTGACTGTAACCATTTTTGCTGCAGTGACCAGTGTGTCCCCTGAGTTACCTGGACCTGCTGCCAGAGTAGGATCGCCTGTGGCTGGAGCGTGGCTTGTCCTCCACCAGCCTGATCTTCCTGCCGTTTATCTCTGTGCCATCCAGCTTGTCCAGGGCGCGCTTCATGTCCGAGTACGACCGGAACTCGATCACACCTTCATTTGTACGTTCTTTGTGGGCATCTGCATAGGTCACCTCCCCAGCCTGCCTCATGAAATCCTGTGGGGAGCACAGGGCAGTTACAGAACGGGGGGGCTCTGCAAGCAGCACTCAATGCACACAAACACTTTTTAGCTATTCTACTGCAACAAAATCAACACTGCTATTAAAGGAAGCTATTGCTTCCCGATATTCACAACAGACTCCACACAGAACATCAATACCTACTTTTAAATCCTGCCAACTACAGCGACTGGAAAGGTTCTCAACAATCAGCCTGAACTCTGTACGAACGGGCGGTCCGTATTTATCTCGTCCCGATTGTCTCCGACTGCTATATCCGCCACCACCCCCACCTTGATTGTACAAAGAAACAAAGTTAGGTTGTCTCCTTGCATGAAGGAAGCTCAATGTTCTGAAAAAGTTAGTTTAACAGTCATATTTACTGGAGTAGGACTTTATTTCGCTAAGCCTCCAATAAACTTTGCAATTTTGCCATGATCTATATTAATGGCAAATCAAACAGACTAACATCCTACAAGTCTGTGCTCCTAAGATCTGTTAGAGAGTGACTGCTCCTTATTAGATTCACCTTGCTAAGTTTTATTTTACAGAACATTGTAAAATATAAAACTTAACTGATTACATGCATTTCTACATTTTACAAAAACGTTTACTAGTTACACTAAGTACTTACATCACAGTATGAGGTTTTTGGTGGTGGTTTGGCCACAAAACACGCAAGGTAACAGTCACCTAGTTCAGTTTAACCAGTTTTGTCTAACCCTTGGAATCCTCACCATCACCCTGCGTCTAATGGCAAAAGGCTGCTGTCGTCATGGCTTCCGGTAAGGTCAGCCAAAGGGTCATAGGGCAAGGGTCACACAATGTATGGAAAAGCCATGGCCAGGAAAGGCAGTCATCTTAGCCTCAGTGGACACAGCCTCAGCCCCACTGGTCACTTTTAAATTGAAACATCAAGGACTTGTTAAAAAGTTTGAATTGAACATGCAACAATTTTAAAACAACATACATTTGATTTTTTTTAAAAAGACAGAAACCCACCTCCCCCAACACCACGATTCCAAACACCACCGAAAAAATCAACCTTAGTACTTTTAATTACAGTACTAGGCCGTTCAAGCTCTACACAGCTCAGCTGAAGAAACTACACGAGCGAGCTGAGCACAGAAACATTTACATTACCCCCCACTTCAGCACAACAGATTTCTGCTCCAAAACCTCCCCCCACCCCTCCCATATATCCAACTGAATCAATCACATGAAAGTTCACAGCCGAGCGATTCTCCCCCAGTTACACAACAATATTTATACGCTAACATTACTGATGCAACATCGCTGTCACATCTAAATGCACCCAGGAATACTGGAGCCGTTAATTAGCACAGCAAACCCTTTCTAGAAGGCCACGATTTGGCAGCCAGAACCGTTCCGGGATACCCGAGGGCGCCGCTGGTGCCGAGGAAAACGCTGCAGTCCCAGCGGCGCACCGGGTACCCCCCGCTAACGACCGCCCCCACCCAGCCCCGAGGCTCGGTGCCAGCCGAGCCCTGCC
>VWZV01011767.1:17670-35897 GCA_013397155.1 Irena cyanogastra | reverse complement strand
GAATCCAGTGGGAGAAGGCTACTGTGATGTCCTAAAATCTCTGGTCATATCCAGGAAGGAATGCTTGGCTCCTCCCCCTGGACAGGGCATCTCACAATGGGATGATGTAATTTTATTAGTCATGCAGTGAAACTCAGTGGCTCATTAACAGCAGATATTTCCTGGAGAGAGGACTGGTTGTGGAAGAGATAAAGAAAACTGCCCAATTAACAGAAGATAACTGCCCCACCTCCAAAGAGATGACAAACAGAATACACACTTATCTTTCAATTCAGGACAATTAGTTACAAGACAGGAAAAGTGAAATCTAAAAAACTGCTGATAAAATGTGTAGACATATTGTCAGAGAGGTGTCCCGTAATTCTGGAGGGAAATGCATCAACACACCTTTGCTAGATTAAATTTTCACAGGTAGTTTTATTTGGTATTTCTTCTAACAAGCAATGCTTTTGTTAAAAAAAAAAAAAATCCTGTCCATCTCATTTTAGTAAACTAATTCCATGTTTCATGCACTTCTACTTTCAAGATTCCAAAATTATTTATTTCAGCAGGGAGCAAAAAGTTGTTTCCCATTATATCTCTGAAAATGTTAGTTAGCTGATACAACCAAAGGAAAAAGTATTATTTTTCATTTTGGTAATAAAATTTTCATTTTTTGAAGAAGCACCATTCCCTACTTAACATTCCTTTTCTGCTTCTGTCCCAAGAATACCTTGCTGTGGCTCAGGTGAAGTCAGATGTGGTGTCATGTCAAGACTTAGCACCATCTCTGCCCCAGAGAGACGGTGCTCAGCTGGGTGCTCAGTCTTGGCTGCAACACCGGGCTCCATGGGAAGGGACATGCTTGACACGTTTTGACTGGACACAGTCTTTCCAGCCCACTAGTGGAGCTGAAGTGATTAGTGAACGGGACAGAAATGATCACTGCACTTATTTGTCACCAGGAAGGACCTCATTAGGGAACACACACATCTTCCTGGAGCTCAGGAGCTGTCAGTCTAGTTGGGCTGACAAAACCTATGGCAAGGACATTAATGAGTTACATAAATTTGGAAAGACCTATTGCTTTTGAATATTTAGAGTTAGGTTTTACTAGCAATGGACTTTATTTCAGAATTTTTCAATTAGATTAAAACCTCACTGTGCAAGCCTTTCAAAACCACTTTCCAAACACCTTCTCTATCCAAACATTTGCAGAATCTGAGGCTCTTTGAGCAGAGAGTTACAGAAAAAAAAAACAACAAAAAACATGTGACCTTAATTGCATTTTAACAGATCTTCTGTGGGCTCAGGGTCGCATTCCAAGTCTCCACAGTCCATGACGACCAGCCTTGGATGCTCAGTGTCTGAAGCTTTTTACTGTCAAGGGAAAATACCTGATTGTGTGAGGCATGGAGCTGCAAAGCAGCATTAACTTGAGATTTGAAGAAGAAAAACATCAGATCACCAAAGAAAACCTAAGAGATTAAAAAAGCAAGAAGACATGTGGAGAAAAGCTGGAGTGAGAAGAACTATTAAAAAGGGATGGGACAGACTTCCAAGTCTGACCATGCATTTCTTTCTCAAGTGACACTCTCTGATGTAAGGGATGGAATATCTGCAGATGCAGAACCAATGCTTTGATCTGAAAAGTATGTATATTATTTTATCTGCCTCTTGCATCCAGGGAATTTCTTACAGGCCAACACATCATCATTTTGTCTGCAGCTATTAATGAGAGCCATACAGAAAACCAGAACTTTTGAAATAAAATAAAGATTTTTTTAAAAGCATCGATGGCACTACCTTATTGAAATTAAAATTGAACATTTCATTTTCCGTCAGAAAAAGCTCCCCAAAATGCTTTCCATTGCCTACAGTGTTTAATTCCAGAGTTTTTTTTCAAAGGACCAAGAAATATGCATGTCTCTAGCAGTTGCTGCAAGATCTGACATATCTGTAGCCCTCAGAGAGTTAGTGAGTTCATCAAGTCACCACCAAACTATCACTGCTTAAGCAAACTCTTAGAAGCGAATGGTTGGTATTGTAAAAGAAAGGAAAGATGAAATTTATCTTACTTATCATGACCTCTCTCAGGATAGGTTTGAATTACAGTTCAGGTGGACTTCAGAAATCTTTTATGTCTCTCGCTCCATTAGTTGGGTACACTTAGTGAAAACTGGGTCATAACCAGACATACTTTTCTCGTCATGAGCAAGACATCACTACACATTTGCTCAGCTGATTTCTGCAATATTCCCTTTTCTGTGTGAACAGCATCATCCAGTTCCATCTCTGGCTTGGTTGCAGCCCTGAGGTCAGGCAGCACTGATGGGCATCCAGGTCACCCTTCACTACCATCAGCAAGAAAGAGAATGAGCTTATTCCTGAGAGTTCCCCGCCATCACAGTCAAGGCCAAAGCTTGGGTTGTCCATTAACATCCAGAAGCAGGGATTGCTTGAGAAGGGCCATCTGGCAGGAGGTGTAGAGTCATAGAATCATAGAATGTTAAGGTATTTCAATGGACCTTAAAGATCATCTAGTCTGAACTCCCCACTATAGCCAGGGCCACCTGCCACTAGATTGAGTTGCTCAAGGCCTTATGCAGCCTAGACTTGAACACTTCCAGGCTTAGGGCATCCACAACTTCCCTGGGCAGCCTGTTCCTGTATCTCACCACCCTCAGAGTAAAAAATTTCTTCCTAATAGTTAACATAAATTGGATTAACCTCTTTCAATTTTCCCTCATTTCTCCTTGTCCTGTCACTGCAGTTCTTGATGGAGAATCCTTCTTCACCTCCCCTGTAGGTACCAGAACTATCCTTTAGATACTGGAGGGTGCTATGGGATCTCCACACAACTTTATCTTCTCCAGGCTGAACAGCCCCACCTTTCTCAGCCTGTCATCATAGGGGATGTGCTCCAGTCCTCTTATCAACTTCATGGTCTCCTCTGGACTTGCTCCAACAGTTCCATGTCCTTCTTATGTTGAGTGCACCACAACTGTATGCAGTGCTCCAGGTAGAGTCTCATAAGGCCAGAGCAGCCGAATCACCTCCTTCAACCTCCTGCCTACACTTCTTTGGATAAAGCCCAGAATTCCTTTAGCTTTCTCAGCTGCGAGCGCACACCGATGGTTCATGTTGGCTTTTTCATCAACCATCACCTCCAAGTCCTTCTCCACAAAGTGCTCCCAATCACTTCTCTGCCCAGCTGGTAGAGGTGTCTGGGATTGTCCCAACCCAGATGCAGGACCTTGCATTTTGCTTTGCTGCACTCTGCGAGGTTTGCATTGGCCCACCTCTCAAGGCTGTCCAGGCCCCTACTCAGTAAAAGACTTTACTTCCTTGCTCTTGCAACAGAAGGATTAGAATACAAAGTGCTTAAACAGCACCAGCTACAGCAGTATTGCATTTACCATTTGACCTAAATTTGTTTGCTAGTGTTCTTTTTTAGACTTTTATGTGCCAGAATAATGAGAAATGAAAACACTGGTTTTCACTTTGAAGTTAAGTGAGAAACTTTTTCCCCTATCAGAAAAGCATATTTCCAGGACTAGAAGGCAAATCTAGAGAATGCAGTGAATTTATTTTCTTTTATAAATCTCTTTTAGAGGGTTCTGCGCCTTGGGGAGGGAGAAGAAGTTAGAAGGATGCATAGACAGCTGCTGCTGGAGTTTTGGTTTGCAATCACTGCAGAGCTGGGCAGAGAGAGGGAGAAAAGCAGACTCCTCCCTGTTGGAAAACCATCCCAGATCAGAGTCTTTGGATGAAAATGTGAAGCTTCAGAAGTCCTGTTCAGAGCGTCACCATTCATTAATGACTGTGACATGCAGTCTTACCCCTCATCACTTCGGCACTAATGGATACTGGCATTGATGCCTCTGCTGAGCATGGAGTCCCCTGCTGCCATCTCAACCGTACATTACAACACACCCACCAAAGTTCCTCCTCACAGGGAGCCAATGCGCAGCAGATGGCATGACAAAAAGTTGTCTTTCAGTTTGCTGCACTACCAGCTCCCCTAAGCAGAGAGATCGGTGACTCCTGTGATGTTCCAGGCTGTGGCTGCTGATGTCAGAGGTGGAGTAGAAAGAATAGCCTTTGTGCACAGCCTCCTGCCCCTCACTGTGGAGCCTGACCTCAGTTTGGGAAAAACTGCCTTTACTTGGATATCATGGGTTCAAGTAACTGAGGTTAAGCCTCTTCCAAATATACATTGCCTCTGGCATTCACTCACTGACATGAGTATTCTTCTTAAAAGTGATGAAAATTTCTGGGGTAAAGGCCAGCATAGGCTTTTAAAGCCTCTTTACAGAGAAACACGGTGACTTTCCTTAAACCTTCTCATTTCAGGTTAACTGTTGTAACATTTAAAGTAAATAGACTTTATAGACTGGAGTGGGTTCGGGGTTCGGGTTCGGGTTCAACAACCTGCTCACTATTTGTGAGAATGGCAACATATGACCCTAAACTACTAAAACAGTTAAAGCAAGAATGAAGAAGATAAGTAAAGCTAAAAAAAATCAAGAAGATCAATTTAAACTCATAGTAGCAATAATAATTTGCCTTGGTCCATATTTGATCTTCAGCTATTTCTAAATAACATAGATAATAAAAAAGAAACAGGATCTACTACACATTCCTGTGCCCAACAAGAGTCTGCAATTAATGAGCTGAGTTCTATGGGTGATCAATAAAGACCCTCCATGGTAACTCTGCATATTTTTATAAAAGAAAGGTCATTTCTCCTACTCTACTGCCCAGGGAAGAGGACTTCCCCTAGAAAAAGAGATATTGTTTCTGCCTCTTTCTGGCGCAGGACTGTGCCCACAAGGATTTGTTCTCCTCCTTCCATCTTTCGACACTGTGGTCAGCAGGATGAAGACTCCAGGGATCAGGTCATCTGCTAGTTGTGTCTCAGAAAAATCCCAGGATCACAGCATGGCTGAGGTTAACAGAGAACTGTGGAGGCCATCTTGTCCAGTCCTTGTCTCATCACAGGCTCACCTACAGCAGGTTTCTCCAGACCACGTCAAGTCTGGTTTTGAGTATGTTGGAGGTACCATGACTCTTGAACAAACCTGTTCCAGTCCTTGACCACCCTTACACCAAAAAAGTTTTTTCTTATGTTTAAACGAAAATAATTTTTACAGAGTCAGTTAGGTTGGGAAAGACCTCCAAGACCATTGAGTCCAACCTGTGACTGATCATCACCAGAGGATTGAGTGCCATGTCCAGTCATTTCTTGAACGTGTCCAAGGACTGTGACTCCACCACTTCCCCAGGCAGTCCATTCCAATGTTCAAACACCATTTCTGTGAAGGAATCCTTCCTGATGTACTTTCTGAACCTCCCCTGGCACAGCCTGAGGCTTCTTGGATTTATTTTAATCTTCTGTCAATATATTCTACTTAGTTCACTGCTTACCATTGTGAAATGCCCGGCTCTGAAGTCTTTGCTCCTCTGCATCAGGTATTTATACACACTGACGAGATCTCCCCCTGAACCTCCCTTTCCCCAGGCTGCACAGCCCCAGGGCTCTCAGCCTCTCCCTCTATGACTATATACTCCTGTGCCTCCAGCATTTTAGTGACCTCTTCCAGTGAGTCTGTATTTTTTGTACAGAGAAGCACAGAGTTGTACCCAGAAGTCCAGATGTGTCTCATCAGCGCTGAGCAAATGGCAGGATCACAACCTGCTGAAGACACCTCTAAATGTAGACCAAAGACTATCCACCCTCTCTGCCATAAGAACACACTACTGGTTCGTGTTCACCTTCTACTCACCGGGATGATGAGGTCCTGATCTGCAAAGCTACTTCCCAGCCCATTATTCTGCAGCCTGTCGAGGTGATTTGGATTATTCTTCCCCAGAAGGTGGGCTCCACATTTCTTGTCATTGAACTCCATGAACCACCTCTTTGTTCAGTTTTCCAGCCTGCCCCTTCTAACAGGCAGCACATTTACCTGCTCACACCTTTTTCTTGCCTGAGAACTTTTTGAGGATGCACTCTGCCCCATCATCCAGGCTATTAGCAAAAATGTTAGAGGTTATTGACCATGGTATGGATCCCTGAGCTGCACCATTAGTTGCTGCCACCAGCAGGACTTCTTGTCACTCATAACATCACTCTGGACCCATTGTTTCATCAGCTCTCAATTAATTTATCCACTCCATCAGTTTCTCTAGGAGTATTCTATGGGAGGTAATGTTGAAAGCCTTGTTTAAAGTCAAGGAAATAGCCCTTTTTCTCTCCTTCTCCACTGAGCCTTTTCATTGTAGAAGCTATCAGGCTGGACCGCCACGGCTTTCCCTTTGTAAATCTATGGTGACTACTCACAGTCATCACTTTCTTCTCCATGCACTGGGAAATGTCTTCCTGGAATGTATGTTACATCACTTTCCAACAGATCAGTGTGAGGCTGGTAGGTCTGTAGTTCCCAGGATCTTCCTTCTTCCCCTTCTTGATAAAGGAGTGACATCTGTTTTCTTTCAGTCCTGAGGAACCTCTTCATATCACCACAACTTCTCAGAGTTAATCAAGAGGTTCAATGCATCCCATCAGGTGTCATAGATTTAAGGTTTTATACAGATTGTTTAACAATTCCCTAACTTTTCCACCCTACCAAAACTAAGTACACCCTGCCCTGGTTTTCCCACTGGCCTCATCACCTGTCACAAATCAGAGACTTGCTTTCTCTCACATCTCCCCCTCCCCGCATTCCTAGTTTGTCCTTTCTGAAGAGCCCATGTTTACTCAGTGCAGAATCTGTGAGATATATCACCACCTTTCCATGATCCCAATGACAACATAACTCTGCTAAAGGACAATAGAACCCTCATTTCTCCTGGTCATGGCCCACATGGAATATGTTGGTGTAGGACCATTTCAGAGTGAGACTCCCACATGCTGGTTTCCCAAAAAGGATATGAAAGCTTTCTCCACAACTCTGTCTGGTAGGGTCTTCCTTCTTTATGTGGGTACCCCTGTGATGGACTCCCTTTAGCCCTGTTTTGTTGATAACAAGCTCCCTTCATTTGCCCCATGTTCTCTGTTTGTCTACCACTTTCTCACCTTGTTTTGGTGATCCCCTCTCCACCCCACAGATCCTAGTTTGTAGTTCTCTATCAGACTGACCACCCTGTTGCCAAAGATACTTTTTCTGTGCTTGGTCAGGTGGATCCCATCTCTTTCAAGCAGGCTTCAGTTCTTTAAGAGAATCTCGTGGTCATAAGCACCAGAACCCTGCTGCCAACACAAAAGGCAAATATAACTGTTGACCTGCAAGATGTCCCTACTCCTCCAGCCCTTGCCTCTCACTCACAGGATCAAAGAGAGGACCTCCTTGGTCCAATGACCCCAATGTCCACTAGCCCAGACATCCTTGATGACTTTGCAGGTCACCCTGGCAGTAACTGTGGTGACAGTCCCATGTCTGCGCTAGAGCAGATGGATGATGGATAAGAGCTGAGCTGCCCACAGAAATGGGCCAGGCAAGGGGAGTTTCCACAGGGCTAATGAACACTCACATGGAGCATCATGTCCAGGAGTTGTCACAGCAGCCTGTCAGCTGCACTGGGCCTCCTGCACACTGGTCTGGCAATGTACTGCTCTTCCAGAGGACTACTTTTGCAATCCGAACAGTTTTTAAAGATTCTTAATACTCCTTTTTTCTATTTAGAAGTACAGGTAAACAGGTTTTCTGAAAGTTTCAGGAGTCTGGATAAGAGCTGTCAGCCAGAAAATGCAGTTGTTCCAGCACCAAAATGTATTACAAAACTGATCCATTATTTAAAATCAGAAATACAAACAAACTTTATAAAAAAGTGACGGTTCAACTGAATCAAATGAATTTATGTAATTCTAAGGAGATAAAATTCATTTTCACTTCCTCAGTTTCATTCTTGCTTCCTTATTATGTTAAGCCATTTATAATGCTTACAACTTTCTTTTTGTTACAACTTTCTGATAAAATCATAGAATCACAGAAGTTTGGGTTGGAAGGGACTTTACTGATCACCTAGTCCAATCCTGATGTGCCCAGTGGCGCTTTTCACTAGATGCTATTGGTCTTTCACAGGGTTAAAAATGTTGTGGGGTTTTTTTTCCTGTTAAAGTTGTAGTTTGAGTTTCACTTTATGGACATATAAATTAAAAATAAATAAACCACAGAAAAATAGGAATCCTCATCCCGGTTTGCTCTACATGTTTCTTCAAGCCAGAATCTACACTGGCAGAGGAATGCATCAGCACTAACGGGACGTTTGTGATAACAAGTCCATGGGTCTTGTCTGAATAATGTAAAACCCCATCAATAACCCTGGACCAGGAGTGCTTTTTTGACTTTATGCCAAAAGATCAAGCAAAGATCAAGCAGTAGTGACTGACTAGATTTCACACGGCTCAGCTATCAGCAACCACAATGGCAGTGCAGAATAGACACATAAATGTTTGCAAAAGAGAGGAAGCTTCACAGGGTAAATCAGCATAAACCAGCTGTAAAATTCAGAATTCAATATATTGCCATTGCAGGAAATGACAGAAGACACTGCAGTGAGTATTTAAATATAGGAGAGCAGTTTTTCACATTATGATTGTAAAAAGAAATTATTCACAGAAAACCAGAGAAACTAGATGATAGAGTATGATGGCTGTGGGTGATTAGGAGGGTGCTGGTAAAAGTGGCTGAAAGCAACCCTGCAGCCTGGATAGCCAGGGTTAACCACCAGACTCTGGGTTTGATGCTGTTTGTTTAGGCTTCCAGCTCCGGGCAGCCATCCCTTCTCTGCCTCAAAACCTTAATTTCGGTGTCCATGGTGGAGACAAGTTCAGGATGCAAGCATAGACTCTCCAGCCAGCACAGGGACCGGCAAGCAGCCGAGGAGCTGAGGCAGTGGTGGCACAGCCCAGCCGTCGAGCTCAGATAGAGTTGGAATCCCAAGCTTTCAAAACCACAGCAGGAAGTCTTGCCGCTACATGAGGGTAATAAACCGGAGTGAACGTGCGCCGCCTCCAACATGGCCATGTGCACTGGCCGCGTCCACAGCAAGCCCTCTGCTCTGTGTGCCAGTTCCGTCACATTAACTCATCCTGCGTAGCCATGGCAACACGTGTCAAAAACGTGCTGTTGGCAGGTCCAGATCCAGCTCTGCTGAGCTCAGCCCTGGTGTGCATGCCAGTGGGGAGTAAACCCTTAATGAGGCCCCTTAATTTTGTTCATCAGGAACACCTCTGCTCACAGACTGTCAGTTTGAAAGGTCTTGAAAAAAATCTTCAGAATCAAGGGGGAGAAAACAAAGAAAAGCAGGCAAACCTCTCCAGCTCAATAAGAAGGTTTCAAGCAAGTACCAAAATGCTTCACTTTCTATGAAGAGACACCAGTGCTGTGTGGCTGCCCCACGGTTTGCAGCTCCTGAGCATCTAGCACTTGGGTTTGTGACAAGCAGAATCACCCTGTCCTGGGAGGGACCAACAGTCACGGCTTCCAGCAGCACCTATCCTCTCCAGAGCCTGAGTGGGACAGATTTTGCATTGTGACACCAGTGACAAAGGAGGGACAATGATCTGACAGGAGGCATGACTTCAAATTAGAGAGGCAATACTGGTGGTGGCTAGAGTATGGGAAGTGGGAAGGAAGGAGAAGAAAAGCACAAAATTCACCAAACTCGGATTTGTCTCACTGGAAGTATTTTTAGTTTTTAAGGTCCTAGAATGCAGCTGTCACCCACTTATGCACCCATCACCATGTTGCCTCTCTTTTTTTTTCCCCAGGTCTTGTATCCCACCTTACTTGGAATGCCATCAATTTCTTCCCATCAGCAGGAGTTACAGTAAATATATTCATTTGTGAGCAATAAGAGCTGAAGGAAGGTGACAATATAATTAAGGTTTTTAATTCTATGCCTGAACAGTTGTCCAGAACTCATAATAATTAGCTGCAATGAAGGATATTTAGTCATTATTTTCCTTTGTTTCATATAATTGTTCACTTCGGCCAACTACATTTTTCCTTTAATCGGAATCCCTGTTCGCTGATGCTCTGCCTTTCCACCTATTCCCTAGGGGTGCAGGAAGTGTATCAGTAGCACAGGAACATATGAATGGTGAACACGATCACTAGGCAGCACCTCTGGTTGCGTGCCATGGCTGGTGTCTTTTGCACATGTACAAGGGAGGGAGCACATTGCTGGAGTAGTTGAGGAGTGAGATAATGGAGAAACAGGGAAGAAGGGAAGGCTTATCATGTCACAGTATCTAAGACAAATCAGGCACTCCTCTCAATGTGCCTGATTTGACCTGCATGTAACCTTGCCACTGTTGATACTCAAACTAGAAGAATGATTATCACAAAGTATCAGAAATACTTCCTCACAATTTTTTCCTTTAAAAAACAAACAACAGTGGTAATTGGCTGGTTAGCTTGCTAGCTGTTTCTATGATTCTGTATTCCATAACTGGCACAATATACGTGGCTGAGGCGCTACATTGGGTGAACAGAGAAGTCTCACCAACAGCAATGCCACCAGAAGGCCATCCTTTGAGGCAAGAAGTCAAAAACCTCTCCACCTCCAACTTCTTTAGAAAGAAGAAGCAGGATATGACAATTGTTTTTTACTACTGGTAATGAAAATATAACAAGGTCTGCCCCCTCCTTACTGGTTGGACCACTGAGTCCCACTGATGCCAGTAGAAGGCCATCACGTGTGTTTCGGACCTTGCAGAACTAAACTACAGGAGTTGTTGCCACACATTGGCTCGACCTTCGCCCCAGATAAATCAGCTCACAGGCCCACAGCTCAGTCCTCTCAAATGCACAGGGGTATTGTCCAACACATTACATTTAGTCTTGGCTTGTTGGTTCCTGGGAACTGCCCCAGCAGCACACTTTACCCTTTCCTCCTGGCCTAGTCCCAAGCATTTGCTTTCCATCAAGACCTCCAGACAAGGGTCCCACAGGCTCTAGAGTTTTAGGCCTTGTGGGTCCCTATAAATCAAATCTCACCCTTTTTAGGGCTTTCAGAATAACTTTTCTATTATCCAAAAAGCATTTGCTTTCCATCAAGACCTCCAGACAAGGGTCCCACAGGCTCTAGAGTTTTAGGCCTTGTGGGTCCCTATAAATCAAATCTCACCCTTTTTAGGGCTTTCAGAATAACTTTTCTATTATCCAAAAAGCATTTGCTTTCCATCAAGACCTCCAGACAAGGGTCCCACAGGCTCTAGAGTTTTAGGCCTTGTGGGTCCCTATAAATCAAATCTCACCCTTTTTAGGGCTTTCAGAATAACTTTTCTATTATCCAAAAAGCCATAAATTCACTGAGTCTATGTCACTCTTACGGAACCTGCACTGAGCTGTAATTTTATTCAGAGGAATTTAATTCAGAGAAATATCATCAAGGAAAAGTGAGCATGTCTTGGTTAAAAAGGAAGGAACAAGAAGCAGGTATTAGTGAACAATAAACCAACACATGGATTTGGAAAGTTTCAGCAGAAATCAGCAGCAGCCTTGCAGAAAGTGAATCACTCCATGTACTGCAAAAATAGCTACAAAAGTACTGGAAGAATGTTAGGCAACACTAATTTTGACTTATCACATACTTTATCACATAATACCAGTAAAACCCTTCAGAGAGACTATTTTGGCAAGAAATTTGCCCTCCCTGACCTGCCTGTAATCTGTGATAGCACTCTCGTTGTTTCAGTGCTGAGGGGACTGGAAAAGACACAGAAAAGATTCTTTTGAAGAAAAAGAAAAAAAGAAAGAAAAAAAAAAGTTGGCCCTACATAGGACAATCAAACACTGAAAATCCACATAATGGTAAGTAGAAATGTTTCTGGCCATCTGTTCCTTTGTTATGTCCTTTGTTATGAGTGGGTATGGCATCCTCTCCTACCCTCCTGGCACCTATTCCTTTGCTTTAGGACAAAATTTCTTCCAGGGTCATAGAGCTATGTTTCAAGGGAATTCCTGTTTTGGTTATGTTCTAGTCCTAGGCATTGTGCAAGGTTTTTCTGAAGCTCAGAAAGCTTGCATGTGGTGTCTTGTACAAGCTGGACAAAATCTGGCAAGTGAGGGTAGATGTGACACTCAGAGATCTAACTTCACACAGTCATGCCAAGAAACAGTTCATCCCCAAGCTGATGACAGAGAAAGTTAGGTACCTAGGAATAACAGGAATGCATTCTGTGAGAAACACTTAAATCTGCAGAATTAGCTGCTGGTTATCACTGGCATCATTCCCAGTCTAACTGTCAGGGTTAGTGACTTGTCTGGATGTGCCAGTGGCTTTGCTTTAAACCTGGGGTAAGTTTTGAAGGAACAGGGGCAAAACCTGAAGAACTCCAGCTTCCCACACCAAAATAACCCTTAAGTACTCTACACATCAATCTCAACACGCCAAAAATATAAATATAGTCCCCAATACCCTTCTTCTTCTTCCCCACTAGCATTTTTGGGGAACCAAGCACCTCCTGGGTATGTGCTTTATTTAAGGGGAGTTTTAGTTTTGATTTGGTAGCTCGGCTCAGCTTTTGTTACATATTACACTTCAAATCCATGCAGCTTCTTCTCCTAAGCTGGAATGTCACAGTTTGGGGAATGTGAGCCCTCGGACTTACTGTAATACTTTCCTTGGGCTGGCAGTTTCTTTCTCATTATGCTTTTATAAGGGAAACCCCATAACCAGTCCATGCAGAGTTATGGGCAAGTGGAGGCAAGTATCCCATTTATGCCACCAGCAGCTGTTCGAAATGGTGGCTGGGAAAGGATGTGGTCAGCAAACACCGTTGGCTGCAGATGCCATGATGTTTAACATCACTTTACAGCAGACTTCAGTATTGACGTTCATGGCCATGCACAGTGAACAGATCCATTGCTGGCTGCACATCCCATTGCAGCTGAAGTCTCTGGCCATCCAATTTCAGAATCTGTCAGAGCATCTCAGTCAGCAGTGTATGGACCAACATCTCATTGAGACATGGAACAGTGAACTGCAGGCTTTGATTAATGACAGGAAGGACAACCCAGGAGCAACTGTAAAAGACTTTCACGCACGCACACACACACACACACACACACACACACACACACACACACACGCCCCTTATGAGCCACTGAGACCAACTACACCATTTAAACCTATGGCATGCAAATCAGCTCACAGGTTGCCTCCATGGCTGATGAGCTGGAGACAGACTTTGGACAAGGGCATGAAGAGACAGGACAAGGGGGAATAGTTTCATATTGGCAGAGGGCAGGACTAGATGGTATATTAGGAAGAAATTCTTCCCTTTGAGGGTGATGATAGTCTGCATAGGTTGTGCAGAGAAGATGTGGCTGCCTCATCCTTAGAAGTTTTGAAGACCAAGTAGGACAAGGCTGGAGCAATCTGGTCTAGCAGGAAGTGTCCTTGTGTGTGGCAGGGGGTGGAACTGGACAGTCTCTTAAGTCTCTAAGAGCAGGCAGCACAGCATACAAGGAATGACACAGAGACAAGGTTTCTACTACAACATGAGTTAGCAGTGCCTTTCCTGTAGTTTGGACATTTACCAAGCAGCAGCAGAGATAGCATGCTACATACTCTCTTTCTGGAGGAATTCCATTAGTTTTGTTGCTGTCATTCTGCTTCCCTCTGGATGAGTCTGGGTTCTGCTGGGCATCCCTCTGCACCAGCTGCTGTTTGCTGGTCCTTACAGGTCTAGGAGACACACCCATACAAGTATTTGCAATCCTTGGTATTCAGCAGACACAGGTGTTTGCACACCATCTGACCAAAACTTTCATGCCAACTATCTACTTAAGCCTTTGCTTTTTCCCATTTCCTAGCCTCATTCTTGAAACGTGTGGCAGGAGCTTATGTACATATTCCTGTGCTCTTGAATCCATTAACTGCAGCAAAGTGGTTAATTATTTTAGCCTCTTTATGGCATCACTGTTAACATACTGCACATTCATACTTCCAGTCATATAAATGACAGTCTTTAAATAAAGAGACATGTTATTGAACTATTTCTATTCAGAGCTGTCTGGAGCAGAAAAAGATTCAAGTGGGTATATGAAAGCAACAAAAGTTTATGATTCAGAGATAAAATACTGTGTTTTAATCTACAGGATGTGTGACAAATCTGAGAAATTAAAAGTTAAAAGAATACATAACTAAGGTGAGATCCTCAGGACACACCTTCAGCTGCTGTAAAATTAGTGCCATCTGGGAGTGCCAGATAGAGGAAATGTAGAGGCTCACTGTGCCCACAGCATATATCTTCACAGCTGCCGTATGGGGGGATCCAGGGGTATTTGAGGCTGATAACTGCCTCTGCCCCTTACAACCAAGAAAGGAGATTTCCATGCAGGAGTCCTCCTTTGATCGCCTCGGACCCAGGGATGCCCCACAAGGGCTTGACATCACAGGGGAACACTAAGAGATCCATACCTGGGCCTCTGACTTGACAGGGGGCTATCTTGCCTCTTCAGGCTGTTGGGGGTTTTCTGGCTTCACCTGTTAATGCCAAACTGTCAATCTTGATGGCAATGAAATTCTTATATCCAAAAGAATTTCCTTCCGTGTGCATGCCCACTTGCACATTTTCCTCTCACCGGCTGTCAGTAAACTCGTATCATGGACAAGGACACACACCTTCACAGGCTCCTGGAAACCCCAGCACACTCTCCTAACCCTCAACTGAGTCTACAGCTCCTCACAAGACACCCAGATCAGTATATCCCTGCCAGATCAGCATATGAGACACTTGCACATCGATATGCCAGGACTGGAGGTTGTATCTGAGATCCTCCCCTCCCTGCCGCTACCCCATTCCCTCCCCACATCCTGAATCCGGGAGCCATTAACATCCAGGGCACCCTCTGGGTACTCGGCTCCACTGCCTGCAGCTAGGGAGGTCAGTCAGCTTTGTATTTGGGGACAGACAATGGTACAACACAAAAATAAGGTGAACCTGGGTGTGTTAGAAGAGCTTACTTCCCAGGGGTTTTCAGCCTATCAGTCAATCAGCATATCAATTATTCAGGTTAATTCACATTAAAAATATGAGGGGAAATGAGGGGGGAAATATAAGTGAGGACCAGAAACATTTGGTTTAGGAGCCTGAGCAGCTCTAACATGCTACACTAGGAGCTTTCTTCAGTGACTAATTTCTAATGGAATTAAAAACATTGATTCCACTAACAAGGGTAGGGTTGGGTAGGGTAGGGTAGGATGGGATAGGATAGGATGGGATAGGATAGGATAGGATAGGATAGGATAGGATAGGATAGGATAGGATAGGATAGGATAGGATAGGATAGGATAGGATAGGATAGGATAGGATAGGATAGGATAGATGGAAGGGATCTACAACAATCATCCAGTGCACCTACCTGCACTCTTCAGTGCCGAATCTTCTTTCTTTTAAATTACTTTTAAATCTCTATTACATCTGCACACAGAAATCTGGAGTGAAATCATTAGAGTGATTCAGAAGAAGTCTTTTGCACAGGTGTTAAATGGAAACCACAAATTATTGCTGATGTTTTACTTCTATAAGTAATGACTATAACATTGGCTTTGTCCCTTTGTCCCGTTGGGCTATAAAAGGGGGAGTTGGGAAGGATTATTTTTGATAGATTTCTCGGACAGAAATAAAGTGCAAGTGCAGCAATATTATATCTGAGAAACGTTTATTGATAAAAAAGTATAAGTGTTTCTAGCAAAGGGAGATAGGAAAATGACCAAAGAGGGGAAAAGAAAGAGAGAGAAACAGAAGACAAGGACAGCGGTACCACAGAACCTCCAGCTCTTTGTCAGCATCAGGTGAGAAGGCGGAGCGTGCGTGCTGCGAACTGCAATGTGTTTGCACAGCTCCCGTGGCGGGCTGGGCTCCATTTCCAAACAGTAGCAGGCTGCGTGTTCCTTCCGTCGGCGGGGAACAGGCTGTCCTGGCCATGAGCGCAATCCTGGAGCAGCTGCAGGCTCCCAGGGTAGGCGGCTGGCGGCTGGTCGCCACGGGCTAGTGCTTCAGCAAGCTGGTGCAGGCGGGCAGCGCAGGAGCACAGCAGCGGTGGCGGCCGTGGCTGGATGCAAGCGGGCTCGTGCTGCAGACGACGGCTGCGGGCGGCAGTGTGGGCTCGGCTGGGTGTAGGCTGGTGGCGGCGACAGGCGGCTGTGCCCGGGAAGCACAACGCGGGCGGCTGGGCTGCAGCAGTTTCCGCTCCGTTGGGGAGGCAATGGAGCACGAGGTCGTCGCGATGACAAGATGGTTTGTGGGAACGGTAAAGCAGGGAAGCAGGACCACAGGAAGGAAAAAGCCAGAGAAGGAGGGCGGGCCGAGTGGATCCTACGAGTGAGCCCCCTCTCCCTCCTAGCGACCCAAAGCAAAACGGCTGCTGTTGCCTTGCAGTTAGCTGCTTTTATGTGCTAAGGTCCCTCCCACAGCTTCATTTCCCCGGCATTCTTTCTGGGCATGCGGGCATTTGCACCACCAGCAAGAGGGCAAGTCGGCAAGTGGACAATTCAGAGGGAGGGGGAACGCGGGGCGCGGAATCCACAATCTGATCATGGAGGCTTTCTGACTGGCTTTTTGACTCTGACTGGCTGCAAGCACATGTATAACCTCTATAAAATATATGTTGAGGCATAAATAAAAATCAGATTAGTCTCTCTCACTCCTCCTGAAAAATGTTGTAATGAAGTGCATCAAGGTACAGCTGGATTCAGATTAGTGATGGAGACTGTTTTTCCAGATCTCTGCTTAAGCTTGAAGGATGTTGATTTCGTGATAGGCCCCAGCTAAGTATTTCTCCTTTCTAAAAGTGATAGTTATGAGATAACCATCTGCAATTTAAAGCTGAAAAGGAATTCTACTGTTATTCTTGATCTTCTATGCTTTTCTATGTCCAAGGGCAAATCCAGCCTCCAAAATACCTCTGGTGAGACTATGGAAGGGCTCTGAGATGAAACATAGTTGCTGAACCATCCTTAGATTCAATCTCTGCACCAACCTACAGCAGCTATCACAAGCCCAGAATTTTGCATATAAAAGGCCTGTCCAAGACAGGTTTGGAGTCAGTCTTCCTGTCCCTCTGTCATTTGCTAAGAAAAGGTGAGAAATTAGGAGCTGCCTGCTGCTACTTGGCAATGCATGCTTTTTCCTTCTTGCACTAGTATTCCAAGCAATAACAAAAGAGAAAAACTGGTGTTTTACAGAGAAAACTAGGCTTTGTTGAGGTACAGAATGCTCTACTCTTATCAAGTCGCTTCCAAGGTGGTTGTCACTTGTTGCACATTAGCCATCTCCTGTGGGTCCCCTGAGAGCTGGCACTGCTCTCATCTGTTGTCATTGAAGAGGATTTCCTGCTTCAGAGTGGATGTGTCATATGTAGTAATGGTTGGGACTCAATGGATATATGTCACCTCTTTGATTGCTTTTATTTTTGTATCCTTTAGAGGTCCAAGACAATGTTATTTGATCCTGAAGATTCTGGGCACCAGTGCCTGCCCTTTGACTTAATGTAGGGAAAGTTTTTGGGCATTGTGTTCCTTACTGTTCTTGTGCTTACAGCCAATGACTTGTTTGAAAAACAGTGTTTTGCACGTTAGCTAAAGGAACTTTACAAAATAAGTTTATATGCATTGATTGTTATAGTGACAATGTTAGTGATAGTACCTTGTGTACTTCCCTGTACACAACAAACGATGAACAAAACCATCAAAAAGTTTTTTCCATTCAAGAGAGGGGGGAAGTGTGGGAAATGGATTTGTAAAGAGTTCTCGAAGCCTGACAGAAGGCTCACATAGTATGCATCTGTATGCAAACTTTGAGATAAGAATTGCTGACTTAGAAATGCCATGGTGTGGTGTTCTGTTTTCAAGTTTATTTGATTGTTCTGTTTTATTAAGGCATTTCCATGTTAATTAGTTATAAAATGGTTTGCCCCTGTGTACCCCCTGCCCTTCCCAGAGTGGACCCTTCCCTGAGCCCCTTTGTCCAAGTTTTCCCACCGTTTCACCTGCCTGTCAGAGGTGTCAATCACCCTTCTCTCCACCACTTTACCTGTCAATCTTCCCTCTGTCTTTGTCTGTCACCTCAGCCCTGCCCCGGTTCTTCAGGAAATTTCTGTATCAATCACCAGAGCTTTCACAGGTGAGTTGTCCATTAGATCCTCTTTCCAACCCTAAGTTCCCCCATTTGCCCTTTGCTGCCTCTCATCCCTCCCCCGAAATATCCCTATTGGTCACCCTAGGTTCTA
>VWZV01011767.1:0-17597 GCA_013397155.1 Irena cyanogastra | reverse complement strand
AGGGGCTCAGGGAAGGATCCACTCTGGGAAGGGCAGGGGGTACACAGGGACAAACCATTTTATAACTAATTAACATGGAAATGCCTTAATAAAAAATAGAACAATCAAATAAACTCGAAAACAGAATACTACAGCCGGGACTGACCCGTCCTTTGCTCTTGCCTCTGACTGCATGCAAACAGAATCGCTGCACCAGCAAGCCAAACCATGCACCTGGCTGTTTCTCTCTGCCGCGTGCCGCCGAGACCCTGACCCCAGCGCGCTGGTGCCGCCGCTCCACAGCTGACCGGGAAACGCCGCGTGGGCGTGTGGGCGCGTGGGCGGGCGAGAGAAACGCCACACCATGGAATACGACAGACGTTGAGAGAGAAATGGAACTAGAAACAAGTTTCAAAGGATGGCCTTGCAAATAAGACTAGATACTTTGGAGAAATAGAACTATGAAAGATGCATTGTAGTAGGACTCATAAGGGGTAATTTTAGATTATTAGCTTTAAGGCATTTACAGCATGGTGTAGCAAAAGCTGATAGGCCAAGAAATGCTTATAGTGTATTGTAATTAAGTAATAGTTGGCTTCTGACTGTGATGGCATGAATTATAACATCTGTATTGTCTCACCCTTCACATAAGACTGAAAATGGAATAAAAGTTTTAAAAACACTTCTTAGTTGCCCCATCTGTGTGTCAGAAAAGAGCATAATCCAACATGTTGCCAAGCTTAGGGGAGGAGGGCATCTGGCTGCACTTCCCTTATTTGAAGGTTTCTCTCGGAGGGGCAGAGATACCTCGAGAACTGGACTGGAAAAAAAGGAGCTGGGACAGCTGCTAGCTGTCTGTCTCTCTGTCTCTCTGTCTCGTTCTTGTCTTCAGAGGGGAAGAAGGCTGCGATTGCTGTGGGAAGAACCCACTGCAGGATTCTGTCTCCTGCTGTCTTCTACCATGAGTGGAGCTCTGCTCATAAGAGCAGCGGTTGCACTGAGACCTTATTAACACCCCACCTCACCAAACAAAGAACCCTTTCATCATCTGCACAGGTGCCTCAGGGGAAACTCCCGGGATCCCTGAGCCCCTTTCCCCTCACAGGGAGTGTCTCTTCGCACTGTTCTGGACCCTGGCTGTTGCTGCCCAGCACCCCTGCCGTTCCTCTGCCACTGCTCTGGGTTTTTCACTACACTCTAGTCACACAACCCCTGCCTGCCGGGAGAGTTCCAGATACAGCTGCAAAGTGTCTGATAGATCTCATCTACTGCTCTGGGGCTTTTCTCATCCCTGCCTTCCCATCTTGCGACTCTGAAGTTCCTACTACAGGTCCTTTTGCTATTCAGAGAGGGCACCAGGATCAGCTCCCCCTGTGAGTTCATAAAGGAAGCTCCTTCTCCATCCCTTTCTGCCAGCTGCATCCTACATTACCGCATGGACAGAGACAGCTGAAACTCGCACCACAGAGTTCCCTGCAGCCATGGGGAATCATCAGACCCACCCTGCCCGGCTGTGACCATAACTACACCAAAAGGGAAGTGCCTGCAGTCAAGGTGGCTGCTACTGGGTTTCTGGTTTTGTTTGTTGTTGCTGCCACTGTCATTGTTTCTTTGCCTTGTTATATATACTAATGAAGAACTGTTATTCCTTTTCTCATATCTTTGCCTGAAAGCTCCTTAATTTCAAAATTATAATAATTCAAAGGGAAGGGGATCATATTTTCCATAGCAAGGGAGGCTCCTGCCTTCCTTAGCAGACACCTGTCTTTTGAGCCAAGACAAAGATGAAGTTTTGAAATATCTCAAATATTCAATTATTCAAATATTCTCAAATATATCTGATTTATTTTCAGCACCTGAGGAGTTTGGGTTAGATTTGCAAAGATGTTCAAATGATAGTATCTGTAATGAGTCCTGTCAAGGCTCTTCTGGAAAGCGGCTTAATTTTGGAGTTTCCTCCCTACCCCAGCTGGGGTGTTTAATTCATGCCTGTAGGCTCAGTCAGTTCTGCCCCCTCAGGAGGGGCAGAACACCTTGCGGAGGAAGCAGAATGCCTTAATAACTTGACTCAGACTAAACACTCCTTTGGGCACCAAGAGAGTGCTCATTGGATCTTCAGAAATCTTGAGAAGTGTACCGAAGGCTTGAATTTCTCTTTGACAGGTAACACCACTGTTATCTGCTAACCTGCACTGTGAGCATATCCCACACTGGTAGAGACATATAGTGTCAGAGCAGGTGCTAACTTCACAGAAACACCACTGTCCTTCTTTCACAGGTATCTGAGGACATCCCATCCCTGCATCTCCTTTGCTTATATGTACACGCCATCCCACTCCTGACCACCACCAACCTCTATGGTGACAACGGGTGAATTCACAAGTTGAAATTGAGTGGATTTGAAAATGTGTGGGCTACTTGCCCATGGCAGCAAGCATGCAGCCCCCGACTCTACTCTCCAACAGCAATGCAATTGGCAGCAACGTCTCCCCTCACTCCCGACTTTCTGCACTGTTTGCATCCTTTGGAGGAATTCTGCATCCCATTTGGAGCCCAAGAACTTGTTGCCACTGAGTTGACTTCTTTACCTGCCTGAAAATATCCCAGGGACTCCAAATGCCACAGACCCACGTACTTCAGTTGCTCTATAAAGAAAAGGAAAAGGAAAAAAATGAGAATATTCTCCTTTTCTCAGTGCTTGTTTTTCTAACAGCTTATACCTTGTGTATTAAATACAAAAGACTCTCTGAGTTATGTAAAAGTCTGTAGCTTTAGCATCATATATGTCCTGTACCGCTGTAAAAACAGGGAACTGGAGACAATTATTTTTAATAGATTTCGCGGATGAAAATTATGTGAAAATTGTTTATTGATAAAAAAAGAGTAAGTGTTCTTACCGAAGGGGGATAGAAGAGAGAGCAGAGAGAGAAAAGAGAGACAAAGAGAGAAACAGAAGACAGGGACAACGTTACTGCAAGAATCCCAGTTGCTCTGTCAGCATCAGCTCAGCAGGCAGAGTGTGCATGCTGCAAGCCATGACAGGTGTACAAGACTTTTTTGAGTGCCTAAGCACAATTTTCAAACAGCAGCAGGTTGCACGTCTCTGCCATCAGCAAAGGATAGGCTGCCGTGGCTATGGATGCACAGCTGTGGGTTCTCAGGGTCAGGACACACTGGCTGTGGGCTGAGGTGGCTGCAACTGCAACATGAGAAACACGTCACCAGTGGTGGTCATGGCTGGGTGTAGGCAGTACCTGCTCCGTTGGACAGAGCACCAGGTGGTTGCAGCGATGAGCTGCCTCACAGAAACAGTGAAGCGAGGCAGAACAGGTGAGGACAGGGAAGCAAGACCACAGGGAGGAAAAGGCAAGGGGAGGAGGAGGGCCAAGCTGACCCTCCAAGCAAGCCTCTGATTCCTCCAAGAATCCAAAGCAAAATGGCCCTGATTGAGTCACAGTTAACTGCTTTTATCTGCTAAAGCTCCTCCACTACAGCCTGATTTCCTGGGCATTTTTTCCCTGGCATCCAGGACTCTGCTCTGCTGGCCAGTGAGAAGTCGCTCACAGCTCAATTGTGGAAGCTTTCTCTCTCCTAGTTGGCTGGCAGGGGAAGTCCCACTGGAGACAGGGCTGCCAACATGTGTACAGCCCCTATCAGAATCCTTCACCTCATGTATAACATATGTTGAGGCATAAATAAAAATCAGATTGGTCCCTCTCAATGTAACACCTGAATTATGACAGTATGCTGCTCAATAGCAATATCACACTATGACTAAATCACTCTTTAAAAATTACCTTCTTTTAATTACCTTGTTTCTTCTACTGAAGTTTAACCACTTCAGGACATATAAACGTATCTGAATTTCTTACTTTATGTCTTTGCAATTAATGGAAAAATGCATGGTGGTTTCATTTTCCCTTTTTATCCCTGAACACCGCATTAAAAAAAATTGAGGTTTTGTAACACAATCCTCAAATCCAGGTAGAGAGTAAGAAATTACTTGCCCTTTATATGTACCACACAACATAACAAGTCAAAAATCAGTTGCTGGAGTACAACTCCAGTCTCCTTCTACACAAAATGCAAGACTTAGGCAGCATCCAGGCAGATGCTGTTAATTAAGGCCCACCATGGTCCTCTCAGACAGCACTAGGTCTTCAGCCATGGAGATCAGCAGCATGGATACCCATTTCTCCCATAATAAATTAATGGGAGTCTCATATCTGGCATAAAACATAGCAGAATTTGGTCTAAATTTACCTGTCATAAGCAAAGGCACTGCCTGCTCAAGACAGAGGACAGAACAAAGTGTGTCTTGCTTAGCATTTCTGATGGATTAAGGCGCTCTTAATCTGCAAAAATGACAGAAAATCACAAAAGCAAATCTTGAGTCATAAGTGAAGTGTTTCTTGGGCNCCCCTTCCAGTTTGTGAAAGATTTTGACAATGCAGAAATAAAAATTAAGAAACTGATGAGAAGGTATCTGACACAAGCTGATGACCAATTAATGCAGAAGATAAAAAGCACACCTGTGTCCTGAAAATTGTCCATAAGTCTACAGGTATAACCACCTATGTACAGCACAGCTGTGTTGCCTTAGTTGTCTTCAAACTTGGGCTCCTTAATTAGAGCAGAGACACACCATTGGCAAAAGAAAAATACTAACTAGTGTGTTTGACTCTGAGGCTTTAAACACCTAGACCAGTAAAGCGAGGTCTTCCTGTTACTGCTCTGTGTTTTATATCAGGCCACACTGAAGTGTGGTTCCCTCTGTCCCCATGAGCGTGATGGGCTGTGATACTGGAAGTGCACCCTCTCACTGTCTGTCTCGCCCTCAGAGATGCTGTGGGAGGGCACTGTAGCTGACTGAAAGGTAGTCCTAGGGACAGAGCAGCACCATTCATGCCAACATAATCAGAAAAATTTTCTACAAAATCTCTTCTGGAGCTTAGGTACAGAGGTCACAATTGTTTACACACACTGCTCCAGCATGGGGTGGTGTGGATTACTGCACTTCAATGCTGCCCATGCTGTTTGGGGCAGTTCAGCACCCCTGAACCCCATGGCAGCAGTCTGTAAGTCCTGCCTGCAGCAGTTGCCCAGGTGACCTGAAGAGCATTGTATCACTGCCACACTGGATGCAGCAGCATCTCTTTCAGGAAATCAGAAACAAATCAGACAAATTTCCATGCAAATCCAAGCTGCATCTCTGTATTGGATTTGGCCAGGACCGAGTCACTTTTCTTTCCAGTACATTGTTGTGTTTTGGATTTGGTATGAGAACAATGTTGTTAATAACACACTGAAATTTCATCCTATTGGTAGGCACTCAGTAGTGCTCACCCTAAATCAAAGACTTTTCAGTGTCCCATGCTCTGCCAGTGAGAAGGTGCACAAGGAGCAGTAAAAGAGCATGGCCAGGACAGCTGACCCAAACTGGCAAAAGGGACATTCTACACCACAGAGCATTCTGCCTTGTGTCTCTAAACAGGGGGAAGTCATCCAGGAGTCAATGATTACTGCTTTGGGAACAGGCTGGGCATCAGAAAATGTGAGGCCAACAATTGCATTGGGCATCACTTGTTTCTCTTGGGTTTTAGTCCTCTCTCATTTGCTGTCCTTTTTGTTACTATTATTAGAATTATTATTAGTGGTATTACTACTGTTTTATTTTAGTTTGTTTCAATTACTAAATTGTTCTTAACTCACAAAGTTCACCGTTTCTTTCTGATTCTTCTCCCCACTGGGAATGTGATGGGGGGTGTGAGCAAGCAGCTGTGGGATACCACCATTTGGTGGCTGGGGAGGATTCAAGCATGACAACTTCCTGTACAGTTCCCTATACACCACCTGTGCCACTCTAAAATCTCAACAAAATTCATGAAATGTAATGTATGCAAATGTGAGAGGAGCAAAATCTTGGAGAGTCTGTCAAAGACTGCACATTTATTTATCCAAGTTTTCTCTGTGAGGGGTAGGCAGAAACAGACAGAAAACCAGGGAGTATCTGCAGAAGCAGAGGCAGAAGTGGCACCATCTGACTCACACGTTACAGATCCATTCTCTCTGATTCTTGGAATCACAAGAAGAGTACCCGTTTTGGTTTAGGGTACCCCAGGCTTCTAAAGTAAATGAGAGTTTTTAGATATCTGTAGCACTTTTCTGAATAAAATTTTTACCTGAGTTCAGTAGAACTTCCTGTAAAGCCTATACATTGGATGTTGCCTCTTATAGTGCTGGAGATATTGCTGTTGCCACATCATTTAGTCAGAAGTACTGTTAATCTGATACATGTTGCTGTTTTCCCAGATTTATATTGCTGGATTAGTCTACTTCATTACTTAAATATGTACTTGAACAACCACTCAGCTCGAGTACAGGTTACCCTTGGATATAATACAGGGGATCAGAACAAGAACAAACCCCAGTAAGTTGCTTTCTATTTCTGCCAAGACTATGACAAGCTTTCTTACAGCCATCAGACAGAAATGGCAGGCAAACTATGTTCGTGTCAGCCCACAGCACTGCATCACAAACCTCTGAAAAAGCCTGGTGATGCTGCTTTCCAGAGGAGTTCAAACAGAAAAATATTTTTGGTGTAAATGCAAATATTAGTGCAGTAATGTTAAAAATTGTTTCCTTGATTAAAAGGTGGTTCAAGCCACTAGGAAAAAAAAGGACAATACCTCTGCCTGTTCCTGGCAGGTTCTGCAGCAGAGAAGAGAGTCAGTAATCCTGTTCAAATTCGTTGGAACCATAAATACATACAAGCATAAAATATAATCACTTGTGTTTGTCTTTAAAGGTCCAAGACTCAAAGTGTTGGAAATGATCATTCCTAAATCACTGAGCAACCACTTTTGGCATATATAGAACTTCTGATCTTTTCAGAACATTAACAAAATCAGACATCCAATTTGTGATTGAACAGAAATGGTGTAAAGTGATTTAGGTTTTGAATTTATTTTAAGGAAAAATTAGGTTTCATTCTAATGAAAACAACGTGTTTTTTCCAAGCTAGATAAATTTTGTTCCATGTAATGATGCTATTCACTCTACAGCTCTTGGCCTGGCAAGGGGTCACCTCTTTTCCTTCATAGCCCACACCCTGTCCTCCCTGCTGCTCAAAATGGGTCTCAGTTTGTTGCCCTGGCACTGCCCACCCTCTCCACCCAGCCTGCTCTTCTCACAGGGCATACCATGCAGTGGGTGGTTTTGAGGTGCACAGCAAGCTACTGTAGTTGGCAGTGGAGAGACACGAGAAGCTTTTATACCCCAAGACAGCCTGCACCTGGGGGAGCTTTTTCACCTCAGTGCTCACATGTACCTGCTGTGCTGCAGTCTTCCACACCAGTAAAACCTCCCAGAATCCTCAGCCCCTGCCATGAAGAGCAGCCATACTGCAGTCATGCTAGCCACACAATACTCATGCTACTTTAAACATATTTGTATGCCCCCCACCAGGCTGTTGCAAGGTGAAAAGGCAAGAAAAATCACTGAAATGTTTAATTGTGTTTCTACAAGGGCTTTCCAGGGAACCTGAGCATGCTCCAACCTGTACACCCCAGTGATGTCTTTCACACGGGAGGGAGGCTCCAAATGTGGTTTTAACTGTGCTTTCTCCTCCACAAGGTGGGGATGCGCAGGATCCCTGGCCTCTAGCTGGGGTGGCAGCCAGTGTGAGGGGCCACAGCACAGTGATCCCCAGAGGTGCTGCAGTCAGAAACCACAGACCAGTCCCCTCCGACAGGTAACTGATTGGATTAGGAGTCCTGTCTGACAGCTTGTCTGCTCAGCCGCATGGGCTCATCAACCTCTCTGTCCTGCCTGCTAATAAACTCGGCTCGTGGGACCATTCTGCTTGATGATCTCTCCTTGGGGAGTTTTTAAGGCTTTGCTCTGTGAAAACTACTTGGAGTCTATTAAAATTGCAGCTCTGCTGTTGTCATGTTGTCCCGGGGAGTCATGGGAGGTGCCTGTCACCCAGGTGGAGGTGACTATTACATATTCAAGTGAAAAAACAACCCCTGCTTTAGGAAGAGAGGCATTCCCGCCAGCAAACAGAATGGAAGGTGCTTATCTGGGATAAGGGATGAGCCTTTACGTGATGAGCCTGAGGAAAGGAGACATGACAGTGTATCACTGTACCCTCACTCTGCTGCTGGAAACACCTGTGATGCTTTTGTTGAAAGGATTAAGCAAATGGGCAACTGTTGTCCCTGGGCTGTAGGTCATCAGCCCTATGCTGCTGCTTCTACTCCTCACCTGCGGGTGCTGCCAGCTGGCTCTCCAGGCTGCAGGAACTTAGTGATGGGCAGCTATTCGGAAAACACAACTTTAGAATTCCACAATCAATTGCACAACTTTGGAATTTAGCTGTGGCAGAGTTCTTTGCTTTCACGATGGGATTCTGCTTCAGTACGTTTACATATACTGGCAGTCATCACAAATCAGAAGACAGCAATTGTGGGATCTATAGTATCAATAGAGGACATATAAAGAAGTCACAATTTTAATTATTTTCTTGGATTCACTTTTGGAGAGCTAAGGGGAGACAGCCTGAGAAGACCTGAATGCAAAAAAAACAAATTTAAGTTTCCAGGCTGTAAAGCTGTTGTGGTGTTTGCCTCAGCCACCACCATGAAAGGACCATAAACTCCAATATTCTTCATTGTTTAAGATAAAAAAGGTAAAGAATGCAGAGTCTCAGGCTTAGTTGATGCAAAATATTAGAGTGAGATTTCAAGTTTTCTTTTCATTGGCAGCCAGCAGGGGCAAATTCTGAATTTGTGTTAAGCTTGGGAGAACCTTCCAGCATCCTGGTATCAGCAAGGCATCAGAAACATTTAGGTAGTTCAAGTGTCGAGAACATTCATGATGCACTTGAAAAACCTCGGAAGGAATGAAATGTGTGTCTAATCAATCAGATTAGATTATATAAATAATTTAAAATTCTGGACAAGCAGTCTTGGCAGGTGCAGAGATCTGCTCTTCCCTTTGCAAAAGCCTGTCTTTCTTTCCTAACAGAGCCACATCAATAAAACTTTCCCCTAAAGCACAATCCTGTCTGGGGAGTTGGGTTTCTGTCTGGGTTTGTGCTCTCACCCACAGACCTTGCAGTTTGTAGTGCTGTCTTGGAGTGATTCATAATGATAAGGTATCCTAAAAATCATCTGATGCCCAAAAATGATTGTATCTTTAAACCTGGTAGTTGGGAATCTTGGCGGGGGAAGTTGGCTTTCGTGTGGCTTTTTTAAAAAGCTGCCCATCCAGGCTCTGGCTCTCTCATGGCTCAGGACAGGATGTGTTTGTTTTGCTGGCAGTTCTCTTGGTGCTCAGGCAAAGGTTTATTTTTCCTTTTGTGGTTTTGGATTTGGATTTTTTCGAGTTTTTTTGTCCATGGTTTGAAAAAAAATGTGGTGGTGATATTTGGGGGCTGCTTGAGGGAGAATTCTACTGTTGCCTGTTAAGGAGGTGGCATCGCCATTAACTGCATTGAGCTGACAGGAGAACACCAGGACTGACTGCAGCATAGCTGCCCTGCTTTGACTACTGCTGTCAGGAGAAAGACAGGGGAATGGAGAACAATAAAGATAGAACATTTTTTCTGCGTACCACTTTGCAATCTTCCTCTTCAAATACTTCAAATACTTAGAGAAGAAATGCAAAAGCCAAGTACTAACTGTCATTGTGTTATTTCAAGTTTTCACCAGTTCAGAGTGAAAAACTCAGGTTTTGCAGCTCAGGCGCAAGGCCCCCGTGCATACTCTGCATAGCTCTGCCTAAATTTAAAATTCAGGATCCTTTACTTCTTAGANGAGAAAACCTCACGGTGGTTGTGAGGAAGACGAGGGGTTCTCCGTAGGGGACCACCGAAGTTACCTCAGGAAGTTCCTTTGGCCAAGATGTGGGGTTGAGCTGACCCTCACCAGGCCTCGCCTCAAAGCAGCGTGGAGGCAGCTCAGGTGATCGGGGTAGTGTACCATGGAAGCACAGCAAACACGGCTGCAAACAATGACTGGCAAGCATCCATCTCAAGCCGACCAGAACTTCTGTTTCAGGGTTTTGAGGGTCCTGGCGACACTCGTGAGGCAAGATGAGGGAAACTTTAGGCTGACCCTTACAGACCCTTTAGCTGCCTTGTTTCTGTGACAACTGTGACCACCAAGAGGATGTGCTCACACCACTAATGTTATTTCAGCTTTAAAATTAACCCATATTCAAATTATACAACATCTGTTGTATAATTTCTACGCATCCTTACCCATAGCTCTCTAAGGTAAATTTCAAGGGGGAAAAATTGGATTCTTTCGTTATTACCCATGTGACATATTTCACATTGGCATTAGGGGAAAACATAATTGTGGAAGAGATCATGCTTTAATTCAAATCTTAACTGAGACACGAATAAACTGGCCACAATTTGGGTTCTGCCTGTTTTCCCTATTTACTTTATGTTCAGTGTAAAACACATTATAAAATGAGTATGAATTTCCATCTTCTGGGATGTGGAAAACAGCATGATCCTCAAAGCCCACAGTACTTTGGCCATGATGATATCTTGGTGAGACTGTGTCTCTGTGTAAGCACAGCAGCTTAGCTGGTGAGCAGCAGTGGCCATTGAAATGATGGCATACGCGAATCAATCACAGTATTTAGAAAACAGCATTTGGCTGATCAGTTGCAGCATTTTGATTTTGCTATAATTGTCTGTCTAAGAAGACTTAAAATGACTAAAAGTCAAATTACTGCATGCCTGTAAAGCTGGTTGTAGCTGTACTTTCATGTTTTGATAAGTCTTTCAATGGAATTTTCTCTTGGAGATTTCTGTTGTGACATGCTAATGTTTTTGCTGTGGCACCTGTTAATGACAGGGGGGATTGAAGTAAGTGACATTTAAAGGTCCCTTCCAACCCAGGCTGTTCTATGGTTCTGTCTACCACCCCTATTATTTTGTAGAAGTTCAATCCAGTTAGCATTCCACTTCCAGATCTCCTGTGAATTTTGGTAAAAAAGCAAAGCAAATTCACGTCTTTTGTTACATTCTAGTATGAGTTTGGGATAGGGAAGGGTAACCTGATGACAGCAAAACCTGCAGCAATACTAAGGTCCAACTCATGGTCCAAGCTTTGTTTTAGGATCAAAATAGCCTTATACATTTCAGATCCATGAAGCCCTCATAGCTTGGTGACAGGAAAAATGTGCATCTGGAGTTGAGGTTTACAGGATACACTTGATGTTGACTCTAATTATTCATGGAAATGTGGTGCAGAATGGCTTAGGGAGCAGCAGTAGGACAAAGCCTTGGATTTGATTGAACTTTTGATTGGACACTTGCGTGCATCCAGCCGAGAGCAATAGTCCCTTGAAGTTATTACTATCTCCATGCTAATTTGTGGTAGGAATTAAAGTCCTTAAAAGTGATTGCTAGCACACAGCTACCTATGTCTAGTGACCCTCTAGACACTGTATGAGTTTGTACTATCAGTGCCTGACCATCCTCACAGGAAAGAATTTCTTACTCATATCAGTCAGGTTATAGGTTTTAATTACTAAGTATATAAAAGCTTTGGATGTAAGCAGGCATTCTTACTCTACAAATGAGGACTCATTAACCACTTAGTAGCAATCTGAGCAGAAGATGATTTCTATGGTAGCATGTGGTGGCTTATTGCCATGGGAGCACATTCTGAAAGGCAGTGGTGTCCTCGTCTTCCCAGAAGCATCACATGCAGTCTGTGTGCAGTGGGCTGAGCAGAGCCAGCGATGGGTGGCTGATGAGGAGCCAACAACTTTACCATGAATTGTCACATGTTGCCAAGACCACATCTCCTGTGGTGTGTCGCAGTGAGTGATAAGTGTCTGCCACTGGCAGCAGAACCGTAAGTTTTCCATGCTACCTTCCCTCGAATTGCAGGTGCAGTGTGGTGCACTACGGCTCAAACAGCAGTACCACAGCTGCTCCATGCCTGATGTCCATGAACCTGTCAACAGTGTTGTTGTCGAAGTGTTGTCTTGGGGACCCTTGCAGTCCTTCCACAACTGTTGTTTTGTTTGCCTTGTTATACATACTAGTAAAGAACTGTTATCCCTATCCTCGTATCTTTGCCTCAGAGCCCCTTAATTTCAAAATTATAATAATTCAAAAGGAGGCAGTTTACATTCTCCATTCCAGGGAAGGCTCCTGCCTTCCTTAGCAGATACCTATCTTTTCAAACCAAGACAGCAGGTTGCTGCAGTTGTTCTCCTGGGATGTTGATGGGAAAAGGCCAATGTCATGCAGCGGAGAGGAACATTGGGTAAATTGCTTCAAAGGGACAAAATCTGGGACCAACACTGGGGCTGCCAACACCCACAGCCTCTCTCTTCAGTGGTTCCCAAGCCACCCCTGTTCCCCACCTCCCTCCTGGTCCAACTTCAGATCAGAGACAGTAGCAGTGACCCTCTCTCATTCTAACATATGAAGTGGGAATCCTGAGCACCTGAGGCTCATGCCAAGACTCACAGAGCCTGGCCACCTCGTGGAGTCCCTGCCTGGTTGTCTGGCATGGACCCTCCATGCTGGGAAGCTGTCGGCCTCTGGGGAGCCACCTTACTGCCTGCTGGCCTGGCACTTTAATCATGCACAGTAAGAGGAGACATAATCAATTCCCCAGTTGGCACTTTGCACTGAATACACACTTTTTCAGTCTGATAGCAGGACTAAATTAGTTATTTAGCAATGAGACCCTAATTTAAAGTGAGCAACTGCCCTGACAAGGATCATTGTTCAAGGCTGTCCCCCCTTTGCTTTCAGATGAGAGGCCCACCAATCCATGGAAGGGGATAAATAGACAATTAGAAAATAGATATATTTTGTTAGTTCTGCAAAGCTCCCTGGTGCTGTCAGCCTCACAATAAAGGGGACTCTGGTAAATTGGTGGGCAATGAAAGCCAGCTGTACAGTCATCACTCCTACAGACACAAAGCCATATGTGGCCATTTACAGAACATCCCTGAAAATAGATGGAGCCAATAAGACCAGGGGGAACTAAAAATACTTGACAAAGTTGGCTGCTCTTCATTTAACAAGAATAAAATATCTAATAGTTTTAATAGAAGCCATCAATCACTCCTGAGTAAAGAAAGGGTTTAATACTCTACTTTTAATTATCAATGCAAGTTTTTATTAATCTCTAATAAGTCATCAATTAGTATCTACTATGTGCAGCACAATGATGTTGTGCAAGGGCTCACAAAAGGAATGGGCCCAGCAGCAGAGCTGAAAAGATATCCAGGCTCAAACAGGGTGGTGGGGGGGGAAGCAGAGACGTGATAAGAAAGAAGACCAAAGGTGATAAAGTGCCTCTTCAAAGATATTGAGATATCTGCAAGCACTTCCTAGCAAATACTCCATTTAGGCTTGCAAGTAAGATGATATCTCTTCTTTTTACTTACTTACTTTTACGCTTTCTAGGCAAGGACACATGAGTTAGGTGTTAGGGAAAGTCCTTCAACTACCTGCTTACTAGTGATAAATATCTGTAGTGCTTTTCCTGGAGATAAGGATTAGGAAGTTGAAAACTGACAAGTCCTCAGTTCTGCAAAGCAGGACTGTTTTGTGGAGCTCAGCACTGAATCTGGGTGAGAACACATGGAAGTCAGGCATGAGATGGAGCCAAGTCACACCACACATTTGCCTTCAAGGTGCCTGTAGCATATGCATACCACTGCTGAGTCATCACAGCTATTCTGAGTAACTACTTCATGTAAGCAATCATGTAAGCAATCAGCCAACCAAATGCCAAGTTTCATCAAAAGAAACTCAAATGATTTTGCGTCATGTTATCACTGCTCTAAAACAGGACAAAGCTGCTACAATGCTTAGAAATTGGTATTTAATAACCATGGAGCCATGGCCTCCCCACGAGATAAAAACATGCATCAGCAAGTCAGATGGTACTGGCTGTGCACGAATGCTTAGACTCCACCCTGTAATGCTGGGGTCTTTACCTGCACTTAGAGACGGCATATACTGCAAGGTAACTGTCTACTCTCTTGCCTATTTTTAGTTGCTTCCACGGGACAAGAATTGTAATTTATTTTGCAGAATAGCAAATGTCACATCCTATGAGTACACTGTTGTACAAAATGCAATATAGTAACTGGAGAAAAGTGACCTTCCATAATGGAAGTGTCCTATAGACCTAATAGAAAATGATAACCAATAGCTTTTACCATATAATTATATCCCTCTTCTAGAATAGTTTTAAAAGCCAAGGACACCTCTATCCATAACACTGTGCACTTCAGGCTTGTTACGTGTGTGCCTTTCTTTTTTTTTTCTTTCTATTCCATTAGAGCCAAATTAATTTAATCTCTATCTAAAAAAGTTCATGTTGGTATTGTCAGGGATTCAGACACAAGGCTTAACCTTTTGACTATGATTGACCAGCTCTTCCTTTCTGCATGTACCACAAGCTTAGAAGATTCTAGTCTTCCAAATCTAGCATAATTGATCTGAAATCTATTATGTTTTCTTTTCATGGGATTGCTGACTGGGTAACAAATACAGAATTCTTTATATGTGTCTGCAGCCACACATGAATGCAGATTTGATATGTACACTGTCAGTGTAGGGTGCTATCCTGAACTGAAGCCTCTTTTGTAATGGCTTTTTGGTCTGATTTTGAAAGATTTCAGCAGCTGCATGTAGTAATGGTAGTAACTGAAGTGCACACTTCCTGATGCATAGCTATCTGTGTCAGAACAGAATAATCATTTAGTTTCTGGGATTGTAGAGAATACTTGTAGGAAAAAAATCTGACGGCTTAGGGCACATCCACTGTTCAGTGCCAATATAGCTACCTGAAACAGAAAACAAACCTCTATTTACCAGCAGAACGAGAACAGAAAAATGAGCACATTCACAGCACTGGGAAGAAATGAGGATTCTTGCTTTGGCAAGCTCAGCCAGAGGTTAGAAACCATTTTACAGCTACACTTCCCTGAAAACGTTAGAACAGTTTCCAAATAAGGGCCAGAGTAACAATACACAACACAGGTCAGCAGTCTCATTTTTCCAACATAAGTATCTATGTGCCCAGGAACACCAGATATGGACGAACATGGATTCTGTCCCAGATTTTCATACTTCTCACGATAGTTATTAATACTTTGTCTGGAGAGAAAAAAAACCACTGATTTCATAGAGCTACCAAATATTGCTCACATATACTTTCTGTCAGCAGACTCAGTTACCTACATCTGCGTCAGGGCTTATCCATTGCCCTAGAAATCCCTCATGCTTACTTCTCTGGTAGAAAAAAGCAAAAGTTTCTATAAACTGATCTTCCCATAAAAATTTAGGACAGGATCTCAGAATGCTGGGAGTTGGAAGGGACCCTGGAGATCATCCACTCCAACTACGTGCTCAAGCAGGGACACCAGGACTGTGCCCAGTTGGGTTTTAGACATTTCCAAAGATGGAGACTCCACTGGGATGATGCTCAGTCACCTTCACATGGAAGAAGGATTTGCTGATATTCAGAAGGAATCTCCTGTGCCTCCATGAGTGCCCATGGTATTTGCTCCTGTTACTGGGTACTGCTGAAGAAAGCCTGGCTTCCTCATCATCATTCCTTCCATCACTTACTTATACACATGGATAAGGTCCTCCTGAGCCTGCTCTTCTCCAAGATGAATTGTCCCAACTCTCTCAGCCTGTCTTCATAGAAGAGATGCTTCAATCTGTTCATCTCCTCTGTGGTTGTGGGAGGCCACGATACTGGACACAATACTCCAGATGTGTCTCACCAGCACTGAGTATAAAGGAAGGCTCACCTCCCCCAGCCTTCTGGAGACACTCTTGCCCAGGATGCCAGTGCCTTCTTTGCTGATTCACGGTCAACTTCGTGTTCATCAGGATGCCTAATGTTATTTGTGCCATCTGCTTTCCAGCTGGGATTCAGGGTCATCCCTCCCCATGGGTTGTACTTGGCTTTTCACTTTTCTGAACTTCATGAGGTTCTTCTCTGGCTTGCTGGCATCTAGTCAGAGCAAAAAAAAAAAAAATCTCACAAGAGAAAGATTTAATAACTGGAGTTGCATTTGTATTAGTCAGCTAAACAGAGATGGTCTTACCAGAGGTGTGACAGTATGAGGATGGAAGAAGAAGTCTCAATTTGCACACTTAGAAAAACACACACTGAACGTATCTGGACAGTGTAAAGTCAGCAGTTTAGTGCAGCCCCTTGCTGGGCTCATTGTAATATATGGTCCATATGTATATGCCCTGTCCTCCATTGGTGCCAAACGATAGCTGTAATGGGAAGGAGCATTTTTCAATCCTAAGACACCCAGAAGGGTTCCAGATCTTTGCCTTTCCCAACAACTGAGATGTCCAGAGAGGTGGGCTATCCCAAACAGACCATATCTTATCTCCCTATCAACAGATTGGAGCTCAAATCCTCTTTGCCCTGCATACACCTCCTAAAACCAAAAGACCATTGCAAATCATTTGCATCGGCACAAACAGCAACAACATCTCTCACACCTTGGAGGCAGTGTAAGTCAGCAGGCCAGGAGCAGACAGAGCATGCAAAGATGCTTGTTTGCCCCTGTTAAATATTCAAAACCTTAGGGAAAATGTAAATCCCTCATAACTTTAAGAGGGACAACAGCCTGGCTGAGTCCCTTCAGTAGAGGGTGTAATGCTGATATTGGAGGAGTTGCATCCGAAGTGATATTCAGAGTTCTGGTTGCAGAAAATAGAACACGGTGCTTGCAATCCATGGGGACAGGTTTGGCACACTGCTGTTAAATGGAGTTCTACTAATTATTTACAAGGTGTATCCTTAAAGATCCTGTCTGTGATTAAATTAACATAAAATGTTTTAAGGTTTTAATATGTGAAAATCACCGAAGAGGATGTATTTGCAAGGGGATTTTTTTGTTTTGTTTTGTTTTTTTCTTGTTTTTTTACCTTTGATAGGACAAATAAAAAGTAATTGCTTTCCAGGATGAGCTTGTGCTCATTTGTATGATTATGATTATTATTTATGATTAACCCTTTTTTTCCTTTCTGTTCTGTAAATAGTAAGCAGGATCATCTTGTACCTTTATCATTTTAATAAACCTTGCCATGCCAGCAGCAACTCAGAGACCATTGTGATCTGCCCATGACACCTGAGCCCTACTCTAATTGATTGAATGAATTTACCTTACACAATCCTTGAAAACAAGGTTAATAAAATCCATGTGATACACCAAAAACTGAATGGACACTTTTGTTACATCGTGGTGGAGGATATGAGAGTGTATGTGTATGTGTGTGTGTGTGTGTGTGTGTGTGTATGTGTGTTAGTGTCCTGGGGTGACTTTATGATGCTTGTATCCCCATTCGTCTGTTTAACCCAGAAATAAGTTCTGCACCTTTAAGACTGGTTCTGAGAGCAAAGAGGGGGAGAGAAGAAGTGCAGTTTGTTTTGCAGAAACTGCACTTGCTCCCCCACATCCTTCTCCTAGACTATGTTCTCTACAGACAGACAGCAGAGAGAGCTCTCCTTTGTTTTTGAGTTAGTTTTAGCTAGCTAAAGCAGAGAAGTTCCCTATAGTTTTTCTTTTTCTTAGAACTG
>VWZV01011766.1:9455-29724 GCA_013397155.1 Irena cyanogastra | reverse complement strand
GAAGTAGAAGAAGTACAGGAAAACATGTTTGAGTGGGTTGCCAAATAAGCCAAAAGCTTGCAGTCACACAGGGAGAGAAAATGCTCTCTCTAATTAGCAAGGATGGCAGGGTTTGGGGATATGCTTTGCTTTTTTGTTGTTTGGTTTTTTTTTTTTAAACCAATATTGCAAAAATGTTATGCTGCAAGACTTCTGCTGGTTAGGTGTAAGGAATTTCTTACATGTATACATTTTCTAATGATAGAATTGTGGGAGAAATTGGAGTAGGGCTGAAGAAATTCCATACCATCTGGTTTTCAAACTCCCCAAAGATAATATGTAGGGGATATGTGGAATGATAGTGTCTTAACTTGACTACATTCAAAAAGGAGAAATAATGTCTTAACCGAGCAATTGAAAACCTTGACTAAATACTTCCTTGTTTCTTGCAGTTGGAAAACATGAGTTAACTGGGCATAAAGTTGCCGTGAAGATCCTGAATCGACAGAAGATTCGTAGCCTTGATGTTGTAGGCAAAATCCGCAGGGAGATTCAGAACCTCAAACTCTTCAGGCATCCTCATATAATTAAGCTGTAAGTTTTGCTTACTGTAATCAAACTTACTTAGGCAGTAATCTCTTTTTGCTCCCACTGATCTGAAATACATTTAAAGGGCAATACTACAAACAGTATCTTGTCAGAAAAGTAACCAGCTTCAACTGTGCTCTCTGTAAACACTCTGTAATGTGTAATGTGTTTTTACAAAGCTGATCTTTACTGCAGGCTGGAGAGTTTCCGTTAGATCTTTGCTTAGACATTCTTTGGACAAGTGTATGAAAGGTAATGTCATGACAGATATTTCTGGTAGCAGTCATCTCTGAGTTTAGTGGCTACTTAATTTTTCTTTTTCTGTTTGATCTTTTTTTTTTCCTGTTTGGTAAATGAGTTCTAAGAACAAGAGTGTAAAGGTTATTTCTATAGCAAGTTTATTGTATCTTCACAGAGTGTTTTTAGTGGTGTGCTGGTCACTGATATATGGTTTTTCAATGTAGGTGGTGCTCTGCAAGATTTTTCTGAATTAAGGATGTAAAGTTTGATAAATGTGATTGCTATTTCAGAAATCTTCTCTTTGTCTAAATGTAGTATTTAAAATGTGCCTGATTACATCTCTTAGTTGATCAATAGTTCATCTGTGGATTTCAGACTGCAACTATGTCCCAGAGTAGACCCCTCGTGTCTCATCTGTGGTTATAAATTATAAGTAACATTGATTTCTTTTGACTCTAATTTCCTGTTCCAATAGTCTACACTTCCAGGGTGTGGGTGACTTCCACTGTGTTAGTCATGATGTGGGTGGTTGTTTTGTTGGTAGAATCTTGTCTAAAGACCCCACTGCTACTGGCAGATGTCGTGTCTCTGCACTCCCTTTAATTCAGCAACAGCTGTTACACTGAAGCTACATTACATTGTGTAAGGTCAACTCACCCACTTCTTCAGTGGACTGGTTTTCAGAAGACCGTTGAGCTGATTTGTCAGCAAAATTGCTAGTGCTTTCAGTTAATCTATGAATGAGTCCAAAGGGCATACCTATAGCCAGAACAGAATAGGAAGTATCAGTGCACCAAGTGACATACCAGGATGAAAGAGGAATGTGTGCTTGTGGTATTGCTAAAGTGAAGACAGTGTAGCAGATTTGAGGTGACAGTCTCCTTCTCAGGGAATCACTGGGAAAATTTTTTCTTTTGCATGTGGAATGCTGTAAAGAGAACAAATTAAACAATTTTTAGGTAAGGATATGTAGGAAAAATCAGTATCTCCTAAATTGTGATTTTGTCCTGATTTTTTTTTTGTCTTTAAACTTGTTATTTCAAAGCTTCAAATCTGTGTTTTTAAAATTTAATTGAAGTAGAATGATAAAAATATAATAACCAATACTCTTAAATACTAATATTCATCATTATTAAGAGGATTTTTTTCCTAGTCTCAAAGTATACTTTTTCATTTATGGCAAGTGATTTTTTTGCATGCTAACGTTGAAAAGTGCAACACTAGCAAAGTCCTTTTGAAGTCCTTTTTCACTGCATCAAGCTGTTGATGAGTCAGCACTGTCTTATACAGTCTTACAGTCTTGAACAGTCTTACAGTAATCACTCATTCCTCTGAAAGAACAAGGACTGATATTCCTGATAGGGATTACAAATTTCCTGCTACTCTTTGCAATGGTGACATCACACAGTGAAAGGAGAGTAAAAAGCTTCTGAAAAATATTGTCGTTCCAGTATATTGATTGATAATTATTTTAAAGCATATATTTTATCTGGTTATTTTCTGACTTTGGTTTTAGCTGAATGTAACTAGTGTTTTACTGAGTGTGTAGACTAATAGATACCTTCTCTTATCAGGTACCAGGTCATCAGTACACCCACTGACATTTTCATGGTGATGGAATATGTTTCAGGAGGAGAACTGTTTGATTATATCTGTAAAAATGGAAGGGTAAGAAGTAGCCCAGCTCTGCAAATCAGTGCCTTGCATTCTGTTATTGCATTTGCAACATTCCTGTGTCACCCTACACTGAGGGGACAGGCTTTTGGGTATCTTTTTGGTTATCTGTATCAGTATGATACAATAAAAAGGGTTTTTTTCTCAAAAGAATATTATGATTAGTGTAGCACAGGATTTATGATTAGAGTGTATATTCATTCTATGAGCAGAATGAATATACTGTCATTTATAAGTAGCGTAGTACGGAATTTTCACACAACCTAACTTTGGATATCTATTCACCTAGACCCTCTGTAGATCTGGTCAAATCTTAATACATATTTTGCTGTATCCATGTAACAATAACAGCCTAGCCTTGAAAGTCATAGGGATGAACACAAGTTACTCAGTCCTCAGAGGAAGCAGAGGACGCTGGAGGCGTATGTGGAGGTGTATCTGTGGCCACCAAGAAGTCATAGGTTTCATTCCCATTTAGGATATGTAACTGTTTGATGTTAAAGACGCTGTTCTGGCTGCTGGTGCAGTTCCATATGCCATGACAGAGTCATCCATGGCTCTGTGCCTGAGAACTAAAGGCTGGTAAGGAAGCAGATCATCAGCCTGGCACCCAGGAATCTTGAGGCTGGTGGGGAGGGGGAGGAGAAAACTGGTTTGTCTATTTGCTTCACAGGACCTCCAGGGCCTGATAACGAAGCAGAGGGTCTGAACACATGACTTGTGTGGTCACAGAATGGCTGCTTGCCTCACCAAGTGGTGTTACTTAAGCTAACCACATTATCACGGGCTGGGAACAAGGGGTACTGGTTACACCTTGTTTGCTGCTATCAATTAAAATATATTTTATGACTTTTTTTTTAAATACAAATGGTTTTATGTTAACACATTTCAAATCTTTATGTGTGACTTTGTCATAGCATTCTTACTTTCTACTAATCTGTTAATTTACAATGGCTGGGAATAAACCAGATGAATATGTACCCAGTTGGAGTAGCTGAAAACTGTATCTTTAGTATATCCTGTTGTTAGAAAGCTACCACTGTGCCCTTATTACTATCTTCTACTATTAGAGCAGCTTGTGTGAAAGATCTGAAGTCCCTTTTTACAGACTATTTAGATATATAGGATACTTAAATTGCTGGGACAAACTGATGTGGATTACAGGTCTGTAGGAAATGCCCACCTAAGTCTGCTGTTTGGGTCTAGCTGCTGATAGCATAAATAGCATCTGAAATTAATAATTTCTGTGCTGCATTTCAGCAGCTTTTACCAGCTTAAATCTTGCACTGTGCTTAAACAAAGTTTGTTGATAATTCCAGTTAGACAAAGCTAAATGTTTGAGTTCTGATGTTCTAGTTAATGAGTATGTAACATCTGCCAAACCCAATTTCAAAAATGTCATTAAGAACTTTCAGTGAGTTTCTGAGTAAGTGGGTATGTTTTGTTTGAGTCACTTTAGAGCTGTGGTACAAACAAAATTATGTAAGATATGAAGCTGCTTGTTACAAGTTCTGATAATCTGCTATATAAAGTATCAAATTATAAGAATAATTGATAAATTTAGGTCATGGGAAAGTTTCCTCTGGATAGTAAAAATGAAAACCAAGTTAACTTCCACTGTCTCTTAATTATTTAAAATCTTTGTCTGTTTTAGCTTGATGAGAAAGAAAGTAGGCGTCTGTTTCAGCAAATCCTTTCTGGTGTGGATTACTGTCACAGGCACATGGTAGTACATAGAGATCTGAAGCCTGAAAATGTGCTTCTTGATGCACACATGAATGCCAAGATAGCTGACTTTGGTAAGTATTGCTTTATTTTTCTATCTGATTGCATTTCTGATATTAGATCTTGTTAATAACTATAGGAAATATTAAACAAAATATGTATACTTTAATATCCTGGTGGTGGTATACAACAGAAGAACATGAAGAAAATAGATGTAAGGCAAAATAATGTTCTTGCACATTTATTGAACTTTTCTTCCTCTCAAGCTTTCTTGCTTTGTCTTGAGGTATCTTCTGTGACTGGCTGAAATTGTGAACTGATTAGATTGATTTCACTTAATATTTTCTCTAAAATGCTAAATAGGCTTAGTTTCTGACCTTTTTTCTTCAAAACTCACTCTTTTTCTGTTTCACCATCCATAAAATGTAGATGCTTAGCTCTCTTGGAAGAACAGTGCAGGTGCAATTCATCATCTTTAAGAAGCTACAGTGCTATAGAAAAATACACCAGTCTTCCTGATTTGTTTATGCCAGCTGTTCATGACACAGCTGCAGAGAAGCCTTGAAGCTAGTTGTTGGAACCATCTGAGTCAGGAAACCTCACCACATAAGCATAGTAAGGTATCCATACTGCTGTGTCATGACAGATCTCTTGTAGACATAGTGGATAATATCTGCTTATGTAAGTGAAAGGTGTTAGTTAATGCTGAGTATTTGAACTATGTTTTAAAAGTATCGTGTTCAACTGTGTGGGCCCTGGGAATCATATTGATTTCTCATGTGAAGAAAATTATTTGGATGAAATGGCTCACATGGTGAAGAAATGAAGTACAGTAATTTACAAAAATATCTTCCTGTAAGTTAGTGTCAGCAGAACTGTAGCATGCATTTAATAATGAGTGGTGTATTAAACAAGAGCTTAATAAAAGCTTTTGTATGTTAGAATATGAAAGCTAGCCAAGCTGTACTCTTTCCTCTCCATATTTCCTGCTGATCCATAAAAGGGCATAATTCCTTCTTGGAGACTGAGTTCTTTGGCTTATGGTAGTCTTGATCATACAGCCTCACTGAGGAAACTAGAAGAAATTTTTCACTCCTGTTAGACTATACTGAGTGCTGGTGAATGCAGGTGGCTGGGTTCTAAAGCACAGTTCTATTGCTTATAGAGTATCTGAAAAGCAAACTACTAAACTGCAGTGATGCAGGAACCAGGTGCATAGTGTAGGGATGTAAACTATGGTAAAGTCATGTTTACTCCTCAGTTCCCTTCTTCTGTGTAATCTCTAACAGAATATTAGGGAATTCTGTGGTAGCATTTCCCACTTTGGCATTTTAGAAGCAAATGAGGTTTTTAGTACTTTCTTGTTAATGACCAAAATCCTATCTTGCTATACTGCTTCATCTCCCTTAGAGCAACTTGGTTCTCTGTCATGCCTGTGTCATCCAAATTTAACTGTTCCAGTCTAGGAATGAGTATGTTCTCAAATATCTCTATGCTGCGGGCAGTAATGGATTGATGTTACTCAGATTTTATGTGGCATGATCATATGAAAGTTCCATAATTCCAAACAGTATTATTTCTTTACTGGAATAAATTTGTTAATTTTTTATTTTGAATCATTAGTGGTTTGTTCTAGGTGACATATGCAGTGTGAAATAATTTTGCTCCCTGAATTTTTAGTAGTTACTCTTATACACTTTCAGGTCTATCAAATATGATGTCAGATGGAGAATTTTTAAGAACAAGCTGTGGTTCCCCTAACTATGCTGCACCAGAAGTAATTTCAGGAAGGTAGTTTCTTTTCTATTGGATGCATGTATGAGCTTCTTTTCTATTGGATGCATGTGTGCATGTACTTCAGTCATTTTGCTGCTTAATTCTAAAGGCTACAAAATAGTGTCATTCACAAGCTTTATACTAAGAAATTGTGGGCTGAATTCTTAATAGCCTTGATAATTTTTCATGAATATTTAAGACTTTGACCCAGCTTTGAATAGTTTTTGTAAGATGGAGGTGATGTCTGATGTCCCAAATACAGTGTGTACAGTGTTCCTGAATTGGTTTAAAAATCTCATTTACGGCTCAGATCTTGGAAGTAGAGGTACAGATAGAAATACAGGCAAAGTCTACTGTGAAGTTGAGTAGCAGCGAAATATCTGCTGTAGAATCTATANCCCCTCAATACCTGAATCCATCTGTAATTAGTCTTTTGAAGCACATGCTGCAAGTGGATCCAATGAAAAGAGCAACAATCAGAGACATTAGGTAAAACACTTGCTGATGTCTAATCACAAGGTGCTGAAATTACAATAGCGCAAATATACAGAACAAAGAATTTATTCGTACAGCTTGTCTATGTTTTCTAGACTGACGTGAAAAATTCAGCTTCTGATGGCTTGGTTTTAGCTCTGATAGTGCTGATCTGCAGTAGACAATGAAGTATCTACTGGAGATGATCGTAAAACAAATTATTTATATTATATATGGAAATTCTGAGACACTTTAGGTTTAAGACTGTCATAGCAAAGCTGTTTAATTGCATAATGGTTTGCAAAAATTGCACTATATAGACTTCTCTGGGAGAAGAAAATTGTCTTTATTGTCCTAATTGCTGTTAGGAACCAGTGCTCTCTATTGTAAATGTCTCTTTAATCTGATAACTACTGCTTTAATTTGTATTTCTTCAGGCTCTGAAAAGTTATTTTTTTAAGACTGTGAACATTCCACATGTAAGGCAACAATTTCTAGCTTCAAAGCACTGGCATGAATTTGTGTATGAATGGTAATTATTTCACCAAGTACTTATAAGTTAAAATTTGTAGGTAGAGAGACGCATCTTGGGCTCCAGATTCCAAGAGATGATTCTGGAGAAGTTGATTGTGTTGACAAATGTGCACTGGATCAAATTTTTAAAAAAGTAGCTGAGACAAATATACTTTCTGCAGTAGCTTACTTTTCTTCGCAAGAAGCTCTAAGGAAAGAATGTTGCTATACTACCATAGTGAAAATGCTGCTCTTTTTAGGGTTGGAAGTTAGGAAATCAGGCAATGTTTGTTTTCTTAGTGGAACAAGAAATGTGGCACGCTTACGCCTTGCTACTTTATTACAATGGGAAGTACTTCTTTGCAGAGATGAAAGCACTGTGAGAACTAAGCGTTATAAAACTTGAGTGGTTGGGAACTTAACTTACTTCAGTTGTGTTAAATAAATAGTGTGTGGAAAAGAAGCAATACGAAGCAGATGTTGAAAAATGTTGGTCACAGAATTTGCATCCAAAACAGCTCTGTCCTATTATCCATATGACATGTCACCTCACAGTTTAAAGGACAAACTGAGTTTAATTGAATACCTTAATTCTTCTAGGGTTTGTATATATGTGCATGCAAGGGGAATGGCCTGGTGCCATGAACAGTAACAATATTCCTCTGGGTTCAGTCATCCCAGCTATGGCTGAGCCTTTGTCGTGGTATGGGAAAACATTTTTCTGTTTCCAAATTAACTTTTTCTGATTAAAATATATTTTGCTCTGCACATTTGTGCTGAGCCACAGTGTTCTCAGGATCACATGGAGTAGAGCTTAGTGCACTGTGCTGGTTTGGGCTGGAATAGAGTTGAATTTATTCACAGTAACTGTATTTTGAATTTGTACTGAAAATAGTCTTACTAACAGGTGGATGTTGTAGTTACTGCTGAGCAAGGCTTGCACAGAGCCAAACTCTTTTCTGCTTCTTACACTGCCCCAACAGAGCAGGCTGGAGATGCACAAGGAATTGTGAGAGGACACTGCTGGAGCATAGGCATATTCCATACCATATGGGGTCATACTCTGCAGGAAGGCTGATGGGGCTGGTCTGCTGGTCATCAGACATTTTGTAATGAGCAATTGTTTTTATCTGCATTACTGGTCTTTCTTGGGTTTCCTTGTCACCTCTCTTGTGGTTTTGGATTTTTTTTTTTTGCTTAGAATTTTTTAAAAGAAATTTCTAATTATTAAACTGTTTTTATCTTAACCCTCAAGTTTTTTGCACTTCTACTCTTCTGATTCTGCCCCTCATCTCACTGGAGAGGGCCAAGCAAGTGGCTTTGTGGTACTTAGTTGCTGGCTGGGGTTAAACCATAGTAGTCCTGTTTGACACCCAATGTGGAGCTTGAAAGTATTGAGATAACAGATTTGAACAGAAGATATTAGATAAAATAATTATAAATTCTGTCTGTATAATGGTTGTTTGTCAGAGTATTGATTTTTCTATTCTCAATATTGATTTATCTGATCTCTTCTGTGTTCCATTTTTTGCTGTACCTGTTGAATATTTGGGGAATTTTTTGCAATTTGCTGTACTATGTAATGCTTAGTGACTTTTGTTGTTGTGGTTTTTTTTTCTGTTTTTTTGGTGGTTTTTTGTTTTGTTTTTGGTGGGTTTATTTTTTTTTTTGTTTGGTTTGGTTTTTTTTGGTTTTTTTTTTTGTTTGTTTGTTTGGTTTTTTTGTATTAGGACATTGGCCTTGAGCTTAATCTGATATTTGGGCTCTGTACTGAAGCTGTTACTGTCCTTTGGGTACTATCTCAGGGAGACAATTAACAATCATGTATCTTTGTCCAAGATTTTTTCTGTGGAGCAAATACAGAATGGCACCCTCATTACATTCTTCTGTGATATTTTCTCCTTTACTGCCATAACTTCAGTATCTTGAACATCCTTGGGCAGTCAAAATATTTCTACTGGTATTTCTTAGGAGCATAGTCTAAGCTTTTTGGAAGATTAACAAGCTATTTTGGAACATCTCCTAGGCTCCACAGCAGTGTGGTTATGGGTGGTAGGGCATGTGGGAGAAAATGTGCAGGTAGGACATGATAGAAATGTCATTTTATCATGAAGTGATAGAATGTTTGAAAGAAAGATGCTGTTGCAAGGAGGCCCAGCTTATAACACCATGCTGGGACCGGCCTGCTCCTATCGAACACTGCTCAATACTAATCAGCACCCTCCAGGAGAAGAGGGGATTTCTGGGGCTGAAAACATATCAACAAACACTTTGGCTAAGCCAGAAACCCAGCTTTCAACTATAGCATTTGCTCCTATAACTAAAAATAAACAACCAAAGCGGAAGTAATCTCATTTGGTCAGGAAAGTAGTAGTTTTTAGGAGGGAACAGGAGAGGGAATCAGAAGGATCAACCTTTTCTGCAGCAAAACAGTCACAAGAACGGGAGGAGGAAGGGACTGAAATAATAAATGAGAAAGTAGCCACCTGATTCCTATCCCTAAGCAATTAGTGAGATAGCAAAAATATTTTTTTCAGTTTCCTACAAAATGTCTAGTAAAATCTTGTGCAGGCAGAGATTACTTTATGTACTGTTTTATTGTCTGTGCTACAAGAGGTCTTGGACTAGCAACCATTATTTTTTCTTCCATCGCAGACTAAAATTCATTTTATATTTTGAAGGAATTTCCTGTTAAAAATGTTTTCTTTACTTACATACACTCAGAATTTTTTTATTTTTAAACATAGGGAACATGAATGGTTTAAGCAGGATCTTCCAAAATACTTGTTTCCTGAAGATCCATCATATAGCTCTACCATGATTGATGATGAAGCTTTGAAAGAAGTGTGTGAGAAGTTCGAATGCACTGAAGAGGAAGTGCTAAGTTGTCTGTACAGCCGAAATCATCAGGACCCTCTAGCTGTTGCTTATCACCTCATTATAGATAACAGAAGAATAATGAACGAGGCTAAAGACTTCTACTTGGCGACAAGTCCACCAGATTCTTTTCTGGATGATCACCACCTGTCTCGCCCTCATCCTGAAAGAGTGCCATTTTTAGTAGCCGAAGCACCACGTCCTCGCCACACCCTTGATGAGCTGAATCCACAGAAGTCAAAACACCAAGGTGTAAGACGGGCTAAATGGCACTTGGGAATACGGAGTCAGAGTCGACCAAATGATATCATGGCTGAAGTTTGTAGAGCAATTAAACAACTGGATTATGAATGGAAGGTAACAAAATAGGCGACCCTTACAGCAAACAACAATGCATTTTGATTTGAGCTATGTAGTTACTTAGCCCAGATGTCTGAAACTGTTTTCATATTCTGGCATTAATCTCATGTGCCTGTGCTGTCTGTGTTTGCTGTGCCAGAAGGGTTTTGGGGGAGACTGTACATGCTGACAGGAAAAAAAGTCATGCTAAAGTTTTCTCTTTGGGCTGTATTTCTTTTGGCTAAAAAAAACCCCAACAACCCTCAAATCCAGCAGGTAATAAAATCTGAAATCACTTGATAAATACTAATTGAAGGACAAAAACAGCTGAAAGGACAAAAACAATATGCAATGATTTTCAAGCAGTTCTGGTTAACTGACTCAAATCTCTTTCATACTAGGTTGTAAATCCATATTATCTGCGTGTTCGGAGGAAGAATCCAGTAACAAGTGCATATTCCAAAATGAGTCTCCAGTTGTATCAAGTGGACAGCAGAACATACTTACTGGACTTCCGTAGTATTGATGGTATGTGAAGAATTGCTTAAGTTAATTGAGTTGCATGGGGAATCATTCTACTTGCAAACATGTCTTTATTTACTTATTTAGAAGTGAAGTAAGTGTTGCACTTTTTTTTTATTTTAAGCCAATCTAACCTGTATTAGTGTTTCCTTATTCCTTCCTGGGCTAGTGTTCCTGTGATACGTGCTTAGCTGCTGCATCCCTTAAATATTTGCTTTTTTGCTATATCAGCTCTGGAGGAGCTCCATTTTTTGTCTGCATCAGAGCTAATACCAGTAGTGCAAAAGGGGACAGGACTGTTGGAGGTGAGATTGGGACCAACTCGAGCTGCCTTTGGAGCCTCACCCCAAATTTAAACATTAATTTAAATCTGAAGTAAGCATGTGAACAGTGTTTTTTAGCAAAGATAAAGCATGACATCTAGGCATTTAAATTTGACTTGGACTGTACCTTGCTGTACTGGGTCTGANTGAGTTTTCTCACTTTTGCCCTTCAAATTTTCTTCCCATTTGCTTTGAGATATCAGCTGCAAGGCAAAGTTAACCCACCAGTTCTACTAATTTTTAGTAGCTAAAATTTGAGGTAGGAATTTTATGCTCGCAGGAACTAAAATATTGAAAGTATATTGTTTAACCTGTAGAAAAACGTTTTATGGAGTGACACTAACACAGTATACAAACCCTGGTTTGAGTAGCGAGCATAGGAGCTAATAGAGACTGAACACTTGTTTATGGACATAGTAGACTAAAGGAAAATTACCTACAGCCAGTGGTGGAGATGACATGCCTAGGAAAATATTGCATGGAAAAAAGGAATTTCTTTTTTTGGACTGCTTAGAGACATGCAGCTGGGTGAGGACAGCCTGCTACAATCCTGGTTTCCACTTTTGAGGAAATGCAACCCAAGGGCACAGATTTCTTGTGTCTCTTCAATAGTTAAAGTGATTTGACATTCCATCTCTCCACCATGGCTAACAGTTCTCCGTTCCTGTTAACAATTTATAAATTAAAGTAGCTTTGTGTAAACAGGAGAGACTGCCTTTTCACTGATTTCTCGTGAAATAATTTTTCAGGAGCCAGCTTAGAGCCAAGTTAATATTCAGTATTTAAAATAAGAACAGAGATGCTTCAGCAGAACACTACTGTTAAGTTGAAACTATTTTCTCCTCATACTGAAACTAAACATAAATTGTTGCAGCTTAAACATACAACATTCTGGTAAAAAAATTTCGAAAGAGAAGAATAAATGAATGCAGATGCTAATAAGTATAATCTTGTAACGAGTTATCGTAAAATACAAATAATAACAATATGTACATACCCAAAAAAGAACAAAAATAGAATAAAAATAAAGTACATTATTAGAAAAAAACATTTACAAACTACTGTTGAACTTAATCTTATGATGCTGGCCTGTTTTTGAGTAACCTAAATTGAACAATTGGCTGCTGAAATCAGTTAATGGAAAAACACAATTAGTTTTAGTCTGAACTAGATGTAAATAGTTCTGGAGTACAGTTCAGCATACAGAAAGAATTAACATAAGAACATTTACTGTTGTGCTACTATGTATACAAGCCTTTTATTTTGTATGAAATACTGGTTGCAAAAGCTGTTTATTTGTTAATCAAGATTTTAAAAGACAAGATTTAGAAGTGTGAGAAGGGGAAGATATTTGCTCTTCCTAGAACTGATTTGAAGTTCTTCCTAGAACGGGTACCAAATTTTCCTCTTCTCTTCCCTTGTTCCCAGATGAAATTGCTGAAGCGAAGTCTGNAATGAGTCTCCAGTTGTATCAAGTGGACAGCAGAACATACTTACTGGACTTCCGTAGTATTGATGGTATGTGAAGAATTGCTTAAGTTAATTGAGTTGCATGGGGAATCATTCTACTTGCAAACATGTCTTTATTTACTTATTTAGAAGTGAAGTAAGTGTTGCACTTTTTTTTTATTTTAAGCCAATCTAACCTGTATTAGTGTTTCCTTATTCCTTCCTGGGCTAGTGTTCCTGTGATACGTGCTTAGCTGCTGCATCCCTTAAATATTTGCTTTTTTGCTATATCAGCTCTGGAGGAGCTCCATTTTTTGTCTGCATCAGAGCTAATACCAGTAGTGCAAAAGGGGACAGGACTGTTGGAGGTGAGATTGGGACCAACTCGAGCTGCCTTTGGAGCCTCACCCCAAATTTAAACATTAATTTAAATCTGAAGTAAGCATGTGAACAGTGTTTTTTAGCAAAGATAAAGCATGACATCTAGGCATTTAAATTTGACTTGGACTGTACCTTGCTGTACTGGGTCTGACTGAGATGGAGTTAATTTTCTTCCTAGCAGCCTACATGGTGCTCCTTTGGATCTGTGACTAAAAGAGTATTGATAATAAATGACTGTTGCTCAGCAGCACTGGCATAGTATCCAGCCTTTCTTTTTTCACACTGCTGTGTTGGAAGGGGAGGCAACGGCTCTGCAGAGCTGAGCCATATTGAACAAAGCAATGTTCACTGCCATATTGTGTTATGCCTAGCAAAGAAAGAGCTTTTGGGGAAGGTAACCTTGAGACTGGTTGGGCACCAGTCTGCTTTGGAGATAGTGAGTGGCTGCCTTTGCATCACTTTCCCCACCCACCCTCCCTCTCTGCCCCCCTTACTTAAAACTGTTTATTTCTACCTATGAGTTTTCTCACTTTTGCCCTTCAAATTTTCTTCCCATTTGCTTTGAGATATCAGCTGCAAGGCAAAGTTAACCCACCAGTTCTACTAATTTTTAGTAGCTAAAATTTGAGGTAGGAATTTTATGCTCGCAGGAACTAAAATATTGAAAGTATATTGTTTAACCTGTAGAAAAACGTTTTATGGAGTGACACTAACACAGTATACAAACCCTGGTTTGAGTAGCGAGCATAGGAGCTAATAGAGACTGAACACTTGTTTATGGACATAGTAGACTAAAGGAAAATTACCTACAGCCAGTGGTGGAGATGACATGCCTAGGAAAATATTGCATGGAAAAAAGGAATTTCTTTTTTTGGACTGCTTAGAGACATGCAGCTGGGTGAGGACAGCCTGCTACAATCCTGGTTTCCACTTTTGAGGAAATGCAACCCAAGGGCACAGATTTCTTGTGTCTCTTCAATAGTTAAAGTGATTTGACATTCCATCTCTCCACCATGGCTAACAGTTCTCCGTTCCTGTTAACAATTTATAAATTAAAGTAGCTTTGTGTAAACAGGAGAGACTGCCTTTTCACTGATTTCTCGTGAAATAATTTTTCAGGAGCCAGCTTAGAGCCAAGTTAATATTCAGTATTTAAAATAAGAACAGAGATGCTTCAGCAGAACACTACTGTTAAGTTGAAACTATTTTCTCCTCATACTGAAACTAAACATAAATTGTTGCAGCTTAAACATACAACATTCTGGTAAAAAAATTTCGAAAGAGAAGAATAAATGAATGCAGATGCTAATAAGTATAATCTTGTAACGAGTTATCGTAAAATACAAATAATAACAATATGTACATACCCAAAAAAGAACAAAAATAGAATAAAAATAAAGTACATTATTAGAAAAAAACATTTACAAACTACTGTTGAACTTAATCTTATGATGCTGGCCTGTTTTTGAGTAACCTAAATTGAACAATTGGCTGCTGAAATCAGTTAATGGAAAAACACAATTAGTTTTAGTCTGAACTAGATGTAAATAGTTCTGGAGTACAGTTCAGCATACAGAAAGAATTAACATAAGAACATTTACTGTTGTGCTACTATGTATACAAGCCTTTTATTTTGTATGAAATACTGGTTGCAAAAGCTGTTTATTTGTTAATCAAGATTTTAAAAGACAAGATTTAGAAGTGTGAGAAGGGGAAGATATTTGCTCTTCCTAGAACTGATTTGAAGTTCTTCCTAGAACGGGTACCAAATTTTCCTCTTCTCTTCCCTTGTTCCCAGATGAAATTGCTGAAGCGAAGTCTGGGACTGCAACTCCACAGAGATCAGGTTCTGTGAGCAACTATAAATCTTGCCAGAAAGATTCAGATGGTGATGCTCAAGGAAAATCTGCAGATACATCCCTTACCTCATCAGTGAACTCTTCGCTTGACTCTTCCACAGCTGATGTAACTCCAAGACCAGGGAGTCATACAATAGAATTCTTTGAGATGTGTGCAAATCTTATTAAAATACTTGCACAGTAATTTTGAAGATAGGCTTATTTCTTTTACAGCAATAAGCATGCCTAAATCATAGTCAGATGCTTCCAATTATAATCAAGTGAAATTAACTAAGGCGCTGAAAAGCTAGCCACAGAATGCAATTTTCATGGGGATTAAAATTATTATGGGCAGTTAACATGTATTATTTTGAAGCTGGAGTGAATTCTGATTGCCTGCTGTCCAATAGCATAACACAGGTACAGGAAACAACATGCCCTTTGGGTATTGTTTGTAACGTTTTACCTTGAGTGCTAAATAGACTGCCTATAACATGTAAGCTAGATGGACCTCCTTGTTTTTTATATAGTTATACATATATCTGATGCACTGTAAGTTAGCATACACAAACTAGTTCAGTGATCTCAGTACGTCTTGTTGGTCACCCTCTACAGTTGTAACTCAGAACTATCAGCATCTCCTGACTGTAATGTGTTAAAAGTGCTATGTTTCTTCCCCCTTCTTTGACAGAAATTAATAAAGAATGGTATGATGTGTTACAATGTACTGCTTTTAACAAAAAGTGTTATTAAAGGCAAGCAAATCCAGCCAGTTGGAAATGTGTGTAGGTGCTCTGTGATGAACTGAGGGTGAAAATTCTGTGGACAGTGAGTAGAATGACTGAGTCCATAACAGTGGCAGGAGACTTAATGCTGAGAAGGCGTGGCATTCCATGGGCTAAACCAAGTGTTGCTTTGTGGAGAAACTGTCAAGAAGCTCCTTCTCCTCTGTGCATGTTATCTTTGTGTGGTAGCAGCACAGCAGCTCCCCACTGCTACTGCAGGCCGAGAATCCTCTTCCTTAGAAACATGTTCCTGTAGTTAAGAGCAGAGCCTGAGGGCTGCTTCATGCTATTCCAGAATCTGAAATTTACAGGTATCTAACATATATGTTAATACTTTGATCCAGCTGGTTATCATATTAACTTATGATATACTATATAGTATTCAGTATGAAGTGAAAACCACATATACAGGTTTCTAATTTTTCCCAGGTGACCTTTATAGAAAACTTCGCTATTTAATGTAACTGAATTAAACAGTCTTAACTTTTCAGTTGAGCATTGAAAACTGATCATGACAACCTGAGTGCTAGAGTTTTTAATAGTACATCGCAATTACCCCTAATAAAAGTCCTTCCATGTTTATGGTTTTTGCAGCACTTCAGGAAAAAACCTGAACTTCATATGTTAAAATCACAGGTAGTACTTGCATGAAAGCCTTTAGTCTGTTTAAATTTGATATAATTAGCCATTGTTCCACTCTGCATTCAAGACTTAATGCTTGCTTCAAAATAATATTCATGACCTACATAGTTTCAAAGTTGCTCCCCCAGGAAGAGGCTGGAACTCCAGGCATTGCTATGAACAGTGAAACCCGGACTCCCATTTTGCATGGATGGAAATTCTTGACTGAGGTTTTATCCATGGGAAACTGCTAGCTGCAGATACAGGAACAGTTTAAATCCTGGCCAGCTGGCTGCAGCTCAGAAATTCACATGCACAGAATCTGAAGAAACATAAGGCTGCTTTTAAGTCCCTGAACTGCTGTAACTGTGTTTTGAACTGGGTGATTGTGAAGTCTGTCTAATAGGTGGATACTAGTTACAGCTTCATTTCTTTATCCTCATGTGTCACAGATGGTCCCTGTAGGGACATTGGCTGTAGCACTGTACCTTAAAGTGGAAGATTTTCCAAAGTGGAAGTTAGTATCGGAAGTTGAACCCCAAAACTTTAAGATGCCAGTTTGAGGGACCAGTTGCAAATCCTACAAAGTCCTGTCTTTAGTCTTGTGAGAATTGGTACCAATGTTCTGAATAAATCAATGTGTTCATTTTTGTTACCCTTTATTTTGGAATTATTAAGTATTGCACTTGTATAAACACTACAAACGCACAGGTTTTTAAATTGTAGCAGTTCCTCATCTGGAATTGGTTTGGGATCACTTACATATATTAAACTATTTATAAATGCTGTCTGCTCCTTGTTATGCTGACAAACATGCAAGGTGTAAAGATGCAAAATAGTTCTTAATTTTATATACCTTTTCGGCCCTCTTGTGCTGTAAAACAACCCCGGGTTGTCCTTAGTTTTGGTATCAGGAGGTTAAAGCAAGTTTCTGGCAGAAGTGTACAATATACGTAGTTGTAAATAAAAGTACATTTTTATGGTAGATCAATTTTGATGGCCAAAGGTTTTCTGATTGAATTAAGATTTTTATAGGGAGGGGGAGGAGTAGAAAGGGGCACTAACAACCGAGTTGAACCCAGTCGCCTGTTGTGTGACTTTCCTATGCTTTGTAGATCTTGCTGTTGAAGTTGCTTTTTTCACGTGTTCCTACTGATCTTGCAGACCTTTAGCATTGCACTAGATGCTGCCAATGGGCTGTGAAATGAAACTTCACTAAGAGAGCTGCCAGAGTTGTAAGGCAGCTTATGCAGATACACAAACTGGTAAAGTGTGTTACTCTGTATTCCCAAGCTTACTCCTGTTGGAGTACAATGAGTTATTTTGTCTTTGTATTGTAATTTTTTTCAGTGACATGGATGAACCTGGGCTGTCCATGTGCGATATAAATCACTAGGTAATGGATAAAAAATCATCTTGATTGTGCAATATGAAGAAAAAAATCCTTTCATGTTTGTCTTGATATGAGTGTTTAGTACAAACTTCGAGCTAAATTTTATTTTACCAGTTGATTACCATTGTAAGATATGAAGTCCTGTTCTTTTAACAAAGATGTGCCTACTTCCTGTTAATTTCTTTTGACAAAGCTGAATGGCAAAAATGCTTGTTTCTAACTGTATAACTTTTTAAACTTTCAAAACTGAAAACTAAGTAAACATGATATACTGAACCGTCTTGTTTGAAAGTGTGTGCTTGCTGTTTTCTAGTGTTATATGTAAATGGCCAAGAACTGTTACACTCGTTTTAAAAACAGCAGCTATTACAATTATAGAAAAAGCAGCAACATGACAAAAATTACAGCAGATTGCCCAGCTGGATAGGCTGGTGCACCAGCTGTGCTCACCTGATCTGACTGACCCTTTTCCCCTAGATCCTGTAAACTCTTGCTGCAGAAAAGGAATTTCAGATGGAACAAATCCTGACCACGTCTTTTGTGCCCCTGTGGTGACTCGCTTGGTCTCGCATCTCCACTCAGCCTTTCCCTTGCACCACGGATGGGGCTTTTCTCTCGCTGTTAGTCCCTGCAAGTATGAGGCAGTTTTAAACACTGCCATCCTCCAGTTTTAAACCCTGACTTCTCTTTTTGTTGAGGTTTTTTGTTCGGTTTGGTTTGTTTTTGTTTTTTTTTTTTTAATTATTTTTGGAGGGAGAGGGGTTGAGGTTTTTTGTTTTGTTTAGGTTTTTGTTGTTTTGTGTTGGTTTTATTTTATGGGTTTGGGTTTTTTGGGGGGATGGGTTTTTTTTTTCCTTTGGGTTTTTTTGGTGGGGATTGTTTTTTGTTTGTTTGGTGTTTTAGTTCTGATGATGTTTTTTTCCCGTTTAGAGGAAAAACCCGTGCTTGTGAGCCTGGGTCACTTCTCCTTTCGGGCCTTCCCGGCAGGAGCTACCTCTCCGTGGTGGGTGGCTGCTGTCCCAGGGCGCAGTCGGTACAGGCGGGGGACATCCCCGCCGTCCTGTCCCTGTGTGACACTCGAGCACCACGGGCAGTGGCACTCCCAGAGCCGGGTGTTTTATCCCCTCCGCTCCCGCGCTCCACCGCTGTCTCAGTCCGCACGGGAGCGGGGAGGTCGCGGGGCGCCTCACGGCATCCAAGCCACCCCGCGCCGGGCGAACTACGGCTCCCGGCTGTCCCTGCCGCCGCCTCGGGCGCTGCCGCTGCCCTTTCTCCTTCCTGCTCCTGCCCGGTTCCTGCCGTGCCGCCCCGCCTTTCCGCTTCCTGCCGCGGGCCGGGCTGGCGCGGCGCTGCCAGCTGGGAGAGGCGGCCGGCGGCAGCGGCAGCGGTAGGTACCGCCGCGGGCGTCAGGGCTGCGCCTGCCTCAGTGACGGCTGGATTTTGTGTGGGGGAGTATCCCTCTGTATTACTGTTTTAGCTTCGAGATGAGCGAGCTGTGATTTTCCTGCTGTGTACTTAAAAGCAAGATTACCTAACTACTTAAAATTCGTTCTTCCTAGTTCTCCAGATGGCTTCTTTTGGATGGAAGAGAAAGATTGGTGAGAAGGTCTCAAAAGCTACTTCTCAGCAGTTCGAAGCAGAAGCTGCGGATGACAAGGATCTGGGTGACGATGATGATGCTAACTGGGTTCTTGCAGCTAAGAGGAGAAAGGAAGTTCTCTTAGAAGACTGTGTAAGGAAAAGTAAGGAGCTCAAGGATGAAGGTGCAAATTTGGCTGAAAATAGGAGGTATTAATGTTGTCTTACTCCTTTTTCATTGACTGAAAAGCTGCTGCATGATAATTTAATCCCTTCTCTAAACAGTAGTAATTTACTAGTATCTGCATTGATAGTTTCCATAATTTGAAAAGTAATAATTTCTTTCATTCTGCCTTTACTGTCACGTGCTAAACAAGTTTTTGCCTTTGGTAGTGTTGTCAGCTGTGAAACTAAGTAGGTATTCCACCTTATCTTTGCATGTTCTCATAACAACAACAACAACAAAGATTGCCGCTTGGGGCATAGTGATCATGAAATTATAGAATTCTTGATATTTGGTGGAATCAGGAGGAACATTGGTAAGACTCTTACACTGGACTTCTGGAGGGCAGATTTTGGCCTATTTAGGAGACTTATTCAGAGAGTTCCTTGGGAGGCAGCTCTTGAAAACAAAGGAATCCAGGAAAGTGGAGTGTGCTTCAAAACAGAGATCTTGAGGGCACAGGAACAGACTGTCCCTGTGTGCTGAAAGATGAGTCAACGAGGCAAACGTCCAGCTTGGATGGGCAAGGAGGTTTTGAAGGAACTTAGGAATAAAAAGATGATGTATCATCTTTGGAAGGAGGGTCAGGTCTCTCAGGAAATATTTAAGGGGGTTGCTAGGGCATGTAGAAAAAAAATTAGGGAGGCCAAAGCTCAGTTTGAACTTAATTTGGCAACTTTTGTAAAGGATAATAAAAAATGTTTTTACAAATACATTAATGTCAAAAAGAAGGGTAAGACCAACCTTTGTTTCCTACTGGATACAGGAGGGAACTCAGTTAACTGCAGAAGAGGAGAAGGTGGAAGTGCTTAATGCCTTCTTTGCCTCAGTCATTAGTGGGAAGACGGCTTGTCCTCAGGACCACTGTCCTCCTGGGTTGGTTGATGGTGCCAGGGAACAGAATGGGACCCCCATTATCCAAGAGGAGGCAGTCAGAGAACTGCTGAGCTGCTTGGATGTTCATAAATCTA
>VWZV01011765.1:56951-78860 GCA_013397155.1 Irena cyanogastra | reverse complement strand
TCCACATCCCCATCCTCATCCTCATCCCCTTCCACATCCCCATCCTCATCCCCTTCTCCTCCCTAAACCTTTCTCCATCCCCAAACTCTTCTCCATGCCCTTCCACATCCTCATCCTCATCCCCTTCTCCTCCCTAAACCCTTCTCCATGCCCTTCCACATCCCCATCCTCAACCCCTTCTCCATCCCCTTCCACATCCTCATCCTGTCCCAAGGGCCTTATCCCCTTCCCCATCCCATCCTCATCCCCTTCTTCATCCCCTACTTCATCCCCATCCTCATCCCCTTCCACATCCCCATCCCATCCCACGGTCCTCATCCCCTTCTCCATCCCTATCTCCTCTCAGTTTCTCATCCCATTCTTCCTCCTCACTCCTTCTCACACTCATCTGCTTCTCCATCCCATCCCTCTTCTCCTCCCCCATTTCCATCCTCCTCTTCTTCCAGATCTTCATCCTTTTCTCCATCCCCATCCTCTCCACCATCCCCATCCCCTTCCAGATTCTCTTCCTCTTCTCCATCCCCATCTCCCTCTCATCTCCACCCCCATCCTTATCCCACATTTCCCATCACTCCCCGGTCCCCTTCAGCTCTGGAGAGGACACACTGATGTCCCCACCCTGGGAACACCCAGGGGACACCGAGCCACGTTCCCATCCCACCCTGCCCTGGCCGGGGGTCCCGCTCACCTCCGCGGGCTGCCCAGCGCCCACCACGATGAGTTTTCCATCCTCCAGCCCCACCAGGATGTGGCTCTTCTCCTTGGTGACGGACACGCTGTGCACGGGCACCCGCATGGGCACGGGGGGCACGGCCGCCCTGAGGCTGGGGNCAGCATGGGACACGAGCCATGGCATGGGACACCATGGCATAGGACACGAGCCACGGCGTGGGACACGAGCCATGGCATGGGGAGCCATGGCATGGGACACCATGGCATGGGACATGAGCCACGGCGTGGGGACATGAGCTATGGCATGGGACATGAGCCACAGCATGGGACACGAGCCACAGCATCAGACACGAGCCACGGCATGGGACATGAGCCACAGCATGGGACACGAGCCATGGTATGGGACACGAGCCACGGCATGGGACACCTGAGGTCCAGGGGCCAAGACAGGGCACAGCCATTGCTCACCTCTGGAGCTCGCGGATCTCCAGCCCGCACTCCGAGGTCCCCAGCACCACGAAGTCCTCGGTCAGGCACATGGCTGTCACCTCCCGGTCCAGCGGGACGGAGGACAGGAGCTTCCCGTTCACCGAGTACAGGTGCAGCGCGAACCGGTCCTGGAGGGAGCACAGGGGGAGCGTGGCGCTGCTGCTGGTGGCCGGGAGGGGACGATGGGGACACCTGGACGTACCTTGGAGCAGGAGGGCTGCCCCACGGCGGTTTGGGCCACCACCTGTCCCTCGGGCCCCACGGCCAGGTGGGCCAGCACGGCAGGGGGACAGCTGTCACCGGGCGGCCGCAGGGAGCGGATGAAGAGACCCCGGCGCACGGTGTGGGTGATGATGGTGCCGTCCTGGGGGAGGAAGGGGACACAGGGGACACGGGTGGTGGTGGCACTGCTCGCGCCACGCCCACCCCGCGGCCCCACCAGCTCACCTTGGAGCCCGACACGGCCATGTCCAGCTCGGTGCTGATGGCCACACATGTCACCTCGGCGTCGTGGCCGTACAGCACCTGGACGGGTTTGGGAGCCAAGCCGCTGGAAAAGCCACCCTGGCGGTGGGGACACGGGGACATCAGTGGCCTGCTGGCAGTGCCCACCACGAGCTCCCCCTGCTCCTCGAGCCCTTACCTGCTGGAGGACCTGCCACACCATGCAGGTGGTGTCCCGTGAGCCAGAAATGAGGTAGATGCCGCAGAGGTCCAGAGACAGGCAGGTGACAACATCTGTGACAGCCAGAGGGACACCATGAGGTGTGGGTCCCCTCCCACCACACTCGGCCCCCTGACTCCATGGGATGGCACCACAATGTGGTTTTGGATGTGGAATTGCTGCCAATCCCATTCTGAGATTATTTTGGGATGTGGATGCTGCTGCTCCTCACCCCACTCCAGCTCTGGGGTTGGAACCTGGGCTGTACCCAGGAGATGGAGACACTGGGAGATGCCAGTGTCACCTCATGGTGCCACCTGCCTCCTGCTATGGCCCTACAACCCCATCAGGGCATCATCATCATCACATCATCATCATCATCGCCATGGGAGGAGGACGTACCTATGTGCCGGGTGATGTGCCCCACGACCTTGCCTTTGGCCAGCGAGGTGACACGGAGGCTGTTGTCCCAGTGTCCCCCACTGAAGAGCAGCTTCCCGTCGGGGGACACGGCCAGCGTGCGGGAGCTCAGGTCGGCCCCGGGGGCGAAGGGGCCCTGCAGGAAGCGCTGGGTCCTGTGAGGAGGATGTGGGATTGGGTGGTGGTGGATTGGTGGCACCTCCAGGCACCATCCCTGGGGACCCCGTGCCCCAGGGACTCACTTGGCGTTGGTGACAGTGGGGTCTTTGGTGAAGCTGAAGTAGTTGGAGATGTTCTTGTCGTAGGGCAGCCAGTTATGGGTCCCCAGCAAGCCGTTGGCACTCACGGTGACCTGGGCAGAGAGAGAAGGGAGGTGACACCACTCTCACTGCTGGGATTTCCCCTGATTTGGTCCTGGACTCCCCTGGACCAGCAAAACATGCCTGTGCCTCAGTTTCCCCACACTCACCAGGATGTCGGGGGATCCCTGAGTGATGAAGGAATGGGCCTGGTTCTTGGGGACCACGGCCTGCACCAGGGCCACCCCATCACTGATGCCCTGTGGGGACACAGCAGCTGCTGGGCTCCCTCCTGGCCACCCCCCCCGCCAGTGCTGCCCAGGGACCCCCGGGGGTGTCCTCACCTCCACAAAGAAGGACTTGAGCTGGCCCAGGTTCTCGAAGACGTTGGGGGAGCGGGTGTCGAGGTGGGCCAGCCTGCGGGCGGCGCTCTCCGCCGACAGCGGGGCGGGGTGGGGCTCCTGGGGGGGCGGGGCACCCGTCAGGAGTGGGGGGACGCCCCAAAAGGGGCCGGTTTTGGGGGCTGGGGGTCGGAGGTACCTTGAGCAGCTGGCAGGGCGTCTGCCCGAAGTTGCTGATGATGCCCTCCAGAGCCTTGCGCTGCGTCTCGTCGGTGATGGCGTCCAGGTCCACGGCCCCTGCCCACGGGGACAGTCACGGTCACGGCGGGACACCCCCCTGGCGAGTGTCCCCCTCCCTGTGCCCCGCAGCTCACCCTCGTAGGTGCAGTAGTAGAAGACGTTGAGGGCCTCCACGGCAGCCGGGCCGCGCTGTTTGTACCCGAAAATGAGGTCGATCCACTCGTGGAGGTGGGCGGAGACGTATTCCGACTCCTGTGCAAGGATGGGGGTCAGGCTGGGTGGGAATGGCCCTGGAACGCCCCCAGGGCTGGAGGGGCTCCCGTCTCACCAGGGCTTTGCGGTGCTGGCGGATGAAGTCCTCGCGGGAGCGCGCCCACCGCGGCAGCACCACGTCCCCCACCTTCTCGTTGGAGAGCTGCAGGCAGCCCAGGTCAAAGCCTGCGGGCAGAACAAGGACCATGAGGGACACAGATCCCTCCCTGAGCTCCCCCGCTGGTGACAGAGGCGTCCCTTACCGTTCTGGTTCTCCAGGAACTCCGGGAAGTAGAAGAACTCCGGGATGAGCTCCTTGACATCCACCGGGTTCTCCATGCGGGCTTGCCACGCCGCCGGCACCGAGTGGAACTGCCGGTCCGAGCAGTCAAACCTGGAGGCACGGGACACCTGGCTGGAGCCTGCTCGTCCCCACGATGTCCCCTGTGCAGGATCCACCCGCCGGGTGCCCACCTGCCGCTCTGCAGCTGGATGTGGAGCGTGGTGAAGGGCTCGGTGCGGATCAGGTAGTGCATGACCCCGGCGGCGTTGGAGTAGTGAGTGCCGTAGTGGAACTTGTCCACCGTGCCCGTGGGGTCCTCGAAGCTCTCGTACCTGCAGGCCAGGTGGGCTGGGGTCCACCAGGAGCCGGCCGGGCGCTCCTCGCGTCCCCTGCCCTTGGTTTGTGGGGTACTCACTTCTCCTTGACGTCGCGGGCGTGCCGCTCGTTGGCCACCCCGATGGGCTTGGACAGGTCCCGGAACACGGCCGGGTTGGTGAGGTCCAGGGTCTCCGAGACGTAATCCCGCAGGATCCAGGGGAACTGGGAGGGGGCGGGAGGTGGGTGAGGTGGGGGGGCACCGGCTCAGTGTGGGGACAGCGGGGACACAAGGGCTCACCACGGGGTACTGGGACAGGTCGTTGTAGGTGCGCCCCGCGATGGTGTTCAGCTGCATGAGGTACTCGAAGTTGGAGATCTCCCGCAGGACCCATTTCTGGAGAGAAGGGAGAGGGAGGAGATGGGCTTGGGGGGGAGGAGACAGGGTAGGCACCCCCCACCACATGGCAGTGCCTGTCCCTTGGCCATCCTTGGTTCCAGAGTTGTCCCCAGTCTTATGGCCATCACTGGTCCCGCAGTTGTCCCCACAATTGTGGCCATGTCCACCCCACGGCCACCCCTGGTTCTACAGTCACTTCTAGTCCAATGGCCACCTCCATCCCACAGCCATCCTCTGTTCCATGGCCATCCCTGCTCTCAGACCATCCCATGGTTGTCCTTTGTCCCACGACTGTCCTCACCCCATCACCATCCCTGGTCCCATGGCCACTCCCAACTGCCATCCTTCATCCTCTGTCCAAGTCCAAGTCCATGGCCACTCCCAGATCCACAGCCACCCCTGATCCCCTGTCCACGGCCATCCCTGGTCCCATGGGCATCCCCACCCCACAATGTCAACGTCCCTTTTCCACCTGGGAAGGGGACACACGGAACACAGACGGGCGTGGTGGGGCAGGTACCTGTGTGAGCCCCGAGGCTTTGAGCAGCTCCTGGGGGGAGCGGCTGCCGAAATAGGCCTGGCTGGGGGGCCGCAGGCCAAGGATGCAGGAGTACACCTTGTTCCTCACCTGGAGGGGACAGAGTGACGTGGAACTGCCGGAGCTCGGGCAGAGCCGTGGCCCCGGGAGGGACCCGGGAGGGGATGAGGGGGTGCCCACCTTCTTCCTGAAGTTGAGGAAGTAGTTGGCCTGGTCGATGAAGAAGAGCTCGAGGGCGGAGCGGCGCAGGTTGTAGCGGCGCAGGTGGACCTCGCGCAGGTGGGACAAGGGGCGCTTGAAGTCGTAGCCGATCCCTGCCGAGGGTGGGGGGACGCAGAGCCCCCCAGGTGTCACCGTCCCGCCATTCCCGAGGCAGGGATGGGGCTGGGCGGGGGTTCCTCGCGCCCCTCAAGGAGCGCCCGCCGTTACCTCCCTCCGTCTCCTCCTTCTCGCTGCTGCCGTCGTAGAAGTAAACGTGCTGGGTTGTCACCTCCAGGCGCCCAGGGACCACGGCCACCGTCGTGATGAGCTCGCAGTCCTCCGACACCACCAGCTTCTCTCGCTGGTTCTGCTCCTTGGGCTCAGCCCTGCGTGGCACAGCGGGGTGAGGATGCTCTGGTGACACCCCCAGCCTGGGTCAGCCTGCCCCGGGGCAGGGGTGGGGTCACTCACTGGTTGTCCAGGACAGGGAGGTCCTCCTCGGCCAGCTGGTCGTCCTCCAGCTCGCTCACCTTGGCCTCCTTGGCCATGGCGAGTGGGAGGGACTCGGCGGGGTTCTGGAGGTGGTCAGCTCCTGAAATGAGGAGGGGGTCAGCAGGTGCCACCACCCCCCGAGCTGGGGGCAACTCCTGTGAAAGACTCCCAAATCCAACGCTGTCCGTGACATCTCCCAGCCCAACCCCACCGGTGACATCGCCCAGCCCAGCCCCACTGGTGACATCCCTTGCCCACGGCACGGGGGGACCCACAGGTGCCCCAGTGCCACCACCTCACCCAGGTTGTCCCGTAGGGCACTGGCCTCCAAGTGCTGGTCGAAATTGAGGTTGGGCACCAGCTTCAGCCTCATCCGGGAGTAGGTCTCGGCACTTGACAGCTTCCAGCGAACCTCCGGTGGGTTCCTGGGGGACGGCTGGGGGTGAGGCACACCCTGGGGACCCCCGGCCGTGCCACCCACCCCTGGGCACGAGCTGGGGACTCACCGGTCAGCCCAGGCGGAGCGGGGTGAGGTGAGCAGGCGGCACAGGGAGCGCCACTGCTTCAGCACCGTGCTGTGGTGGTTGTTGGCCTGCTTGAGGACGTTGGCGTGCCGGGCGCTCTCTGCCTTGCAGCGCTTTGCCGCCGGCTCCAGCACCAGCTCCTGCCGAGGGGGCACCAGAGTGAAGTGACAACAGGGCTGGGGCCTGGGGACGTCCATAGGGTGATGTCCTCAGGGTAAGGAGAACATCGCCAGGATGATTGGTTGGGATGAGGAGTGCATCCCTGGGATGATATCCCCGGGATGAGGAGCACATCCCAGGGATAATGTGCCTGGAAGGAGGAGCACATCCCCAGGACAATGTCCCCAGGAGGAGGGGCACTTCCTGAAGGCAATGTCCCCAGGATGGCATCCCTGGGGTGAAGAGCACAACCCCAGGATTAATACCCCAGGAAGAGGAGAACATTCCTAGAATGACAACCCCAGAGTGAGGAGCACATTCCCTGGATGACATCCCTGGGGTGAGGAGCCTGTCCCCAGGATAAGGAGCACCTAGAGTGACATCCTTGGGGTGAGGAGCACGTCCCCAGGATGAGGAGCACATCCCCTAGATGACATCCTGGGGGCGAGGAGCACGTCCCCAGGATGAGGTGCACATCCCCTGGATGACACCCCAGGGGTGAGGAGCATGTCCCCAGGATAAGGAGCACCCAGAGTGACACCCCAGGGGTGAGGAGCATGTCCCCAGGATGAGGAGCACCCAGAGTGACACCCCAGGGGTGAGGAGAGTATCCCCAGGATAAAGAGCATGGCCCAGGGTGACATCCCAGGGACACAGAGCAGGCAGTACCTGGAACAACTTGCGGCTGGCTGCCTTCTCCTGCTCCCGGCGCTGGGAGCTGCTCATCATGGCATCGTAACAGGCGTTCCAGAAATTGGACATCAGGTCGTGGCTCCTGGCGAACGTGTCCATCTCAAACTGGGCCATGGTGGGCTGCACCTGGATGAGCAGGGAGGCATTTCCAGGGCTGGGTTCCCGCCACCCCTCATCCAGGTGATCCCACAACAACCGTCCCGCCCCGCGGCACCCACGTGCTTCTCGATGAAGCCCCTCCACTCTGGGGTGGCGCAGAAGAGCTGGAAGTCCTCGTAGAAGGTGGGGCTGCCGTTGGTGGGGGGCAGCGAGGGCAGGAACTGCTGCAGCTGCAGGGTCTCGTAGCACTGATCCATCAGCGTGCGGACGATGGGCACCAGCCAGGAGAAGGCCTCGGACCTGGAGTCCAGGGAGCGCCGCAGGGGCGTCTCCAGCTTTCCCAGCAGGTAACAGGCCTCGTCCCTCCGCGGGGCCGACGTGGTCTGCAGGAGGCTGTGCAGCTTCACGTAGGCCAGCGAGTGCAGCTGGGGGGACAGGGCACGTCAGGCGGGGCCAGCGGGCCGCCGGGCCGCCGCGGTGCCCAGGGAGGGGTGGCCCACCTGGGGGTCCTGCAGCAGGATGTACCCCAGGAGCACCCGCAGCCCCGTCTGCGCCATCTCCTTGAGGTCGGGGCTGCCGTCGGCCAGGTGGTGCCACACGCCCAGCTTGTCCAGCAGGCTGCTGACCCCCTCGAAGATCTGGGGGGACACCGTGAGCCCCCGCCCGGACAGGAACCCCGGCCGTGCCAAGGCTCTGCCTTCAGCCTCACCGCCCGGCCCTCCTTGGATTTAGGTTTGGGTTTAGGGTTAGGGTAGAACCCAACTCGTGACAAACTAGTCTGGGTTTGGCAGGAGGTTGGGGCTCAGGATTTATGGTCGGGGCCAGGATTAGGGCTGGGGTATAGTCTGCAGTTAGGGTTGAGCTTCAGGACAAAGGTACAGCAGTAAGGATTACGGTTAGGATGTAGGAAGTACAGTGAGATTACAGGCTGTGAGTTAAGGTTAGGGTTTAGGTTTACAGAAAGAGTTAGGGTTAAGATTAGGATTAAGGTTTGGGCTTTATGACAAAAATGTGGAGTTAAGGTTTAGGATCATGATTTAGGAGGTACAGTTAAATTTAGAGTTTATGAGTTAATCTTAGGGTTTAGGTTCAGGGTTTAGAGTATGAAGGGTTGCATTTATGGTAAGGGTTTAAGATTAAAGTTTAGGGTTAAGGTTTAAGGATTAGGATTGGGGTTCAATTTACGATTACAAATAAGGCAGAGGTTATTTACTAAAATTAAGTTTAGGATTTGATTTAAATCTAGGATTGAGGCTGAGGTTATTTCCCAAGTTTAGGATTAGGCTTTGATTTCAATTTTGGAATAAATCTGAGGTTCTGTTCAAGTTCTGCAGGTGGGGCTGGTTTTAGGGCCAGGGTTGACATCAGGGCTTAGCAGAGCTGGGCTTTGGGACCAGGAATCCCCGCTCGCTCCCATCCACCTTCTCGCTCCACAGGGCCTGGTTGTTGTGTCCCTCGGAGAAGAGGAAATCCTGGAGCAGCCGCAGCAGCTTGAGGGCGTTGTGGCTGAGCCCGGGCAGCGCGGCCGGGCCCGACTCCTTCAGGTCGGTCAGCGCCGACTCCAGCATCATCTCCAGCAGGCTGCGGGACAGCAGCGGCTCCGGAGGGTGCCCTTCCCTCGGGATCCGCCCCGGCACGCGGGCTGGCCTCACCTGCGCTTGATCTCGTCCGGGGGCCGCACCAGCTCGCAGGCCGTGCCCAGCTTGGTGAGCACGGAGAAGACCTGGCCGCGCTCCCTCCAGGCCGCGTCGTCCCAGCCCTCCACCCCGCGCCACGTCACCGAGAAGATGATGTTGGTCAGCAGGTTGCACAGCTCCTCCTCGGGGGTTTGCTGCCGGCGGGGAGGGAGGTGAGAGGAAGGATCCCGCGGCGCCCCGGGATGGCGGGGAGGAGGGTTTGGGGCTCACCTGGGGGTTGCTGGTGTTGGAGATGTCGTCGCTGGGCAGCACGTCCTGGTAGCTGCTCTCGTCCAGGACGTTGGACAGGCTGGAGCTCTTCCGTGCTCGCATTCCCGGGAAGGGCTTGAAGCTCTCCAGGGGCGAGGGGGTGCCAGGGCCGCTGGCCGGGGTCTGGGTGCCGCTCTCGGCCGTGGCCACGGAGCTGGTGCTGGCCAGGTCCAGCCCCAGGTCGAAGGGCGAGGTGGAGAAGGGGGACAGCGGGTGGTAGACGCCATCAAAGGGGGGACCGTCCCCGGGGTTGGAGGACGAGCGGCTGGCCCGGTCCGAGGAGTCGAAGGACTTGAAGTTGTAGGAGTGGAAGGACTTGGTGCGGCCGCTCGGGGAGATGGAGTGGTCGGAGAAGCCCTCGGAGAGCTCCTGGTCCGAGGCCTCGTATCCCAGCGGGAGGAAGACATCGAGCTCCTGGAGCTCGGCGGGCGGGGGGCTCATCCTGTCCTTGCCCGAGGGCTCGGAGAGGCGCAGTGGCTCCGGGCAGCCCGTGGGGCTCAGGCCGTGCTGGCGGCACTCGTAGGACTCCTTCACGTAGAGCTTGGTGAGCGTGTCCTGCCAGCCAGCCAGCCTGGCCAGCTGCTTCACCAGGTCCTGCTGTGCATAGATCAGGTGGAAGAGCTGCACGAGGAGGAGGAGGAGGAAAAGGAGGAGGAAAAGGAAGGACATTGGATGCTGCTGCCAAAGCTCTTGATGAATGGACCCATCCCAGGAACAGGAGAAACCCAGATCCTCCAAAACCATCACGGGGTGCTGGAGCTGCACCACTTCCATGCTGGCAGATCCATGTCACCACCATCGCCACGGCCACCACTATTGGGCACGGTGGGGTGCCCAAGGAGCTCAGCCCCGGGGTGACACCTCTGTCACCTCCCTCTGTGTCCCGGCCCCGCTCACCTTGCGGCAGATGTCGAGTCGGATGCTCAGCTCAGCCCGGTGGGACAGGTACACCACGGCCACCAGGTCCTTGTAGTTGGGAGGGTCTGTGGACAAAGAGAGTCAGCACAGTGGTGGGACACTTCCTGCTGCCCCCAAAAGCCACCAAGGACCAGCTGAGCCTCGTGGGAAGCCACTAGTGGCACAAGGTTGGGATGGTGGCCTGTTTCTTTGGCACACGGTACCTGCCCCCAGGACCTGCTCCGAGAGGCAGCGGAAGAGCAGCATGGAGCCAGGAATGTCGCTGAGGTAGGAGATGAGCCCGTGGTACCCGATGTCCTTCAGCTTCAGGCGGCTCTTGCTGCGCTCGGGGACCTTCTCGTACTTCAGCATCTTGTAGAGGACCTGGTGGGACACGAGAAGAGGCCCCCTGGCTGTGACATCCCTGCTGGGGGCAGCAGGAGGTGGGCGCTGGGGACCTGCCCTACCTTGAAGACCCTTTCCCTCACTTCATCCGAGAACCTCTTCTGCACCAGCAGGGAGAAGAGCAGCTCCACGTGGCCCGGCTCGAAGAGGAAGGCGAAGAGCTGCTCCTGGGCTGGGGAGCCCTTCAGCAGGCTGTGGATCACCTCCAGCGCCCCACAGACCTGCAGGACACTGGGATGGTTGTCCACTGCCCTCCCAGTGTCCCACCGGGATCTCAGTGGCTTCTCCCCAGCCCACGATTCGCTGAGGGGTTTGGAGACCATGGTGTGGGCAGTGACACACCTGCTGCTCATCCTGTGCTCCTGCCAGGTAGTTCAGCAAGCTCTGCATCTCCTCCCCGGAGAAGCTCCTGCAGAAGAAATCCTTCACCAGGCTGAAAAGGGACGTCTGCACTGTCCTGATGTCGTCGGTGGCTGTGGTCTTCTCCCTGGAGGTGTTGATCAACAGACACGCATGGGGATGTGTCCCTTGTCACCCGTCACCAACATCATCCCAAATCCCAACACAAAGCCTGAGGAGCTCCAGGGATCTTCTGCCCCTGGGACACGTCCACTCCACACATTTGGGTCTGCTTGCTGCAGAAGCCACCACACTCTTGGTGGCTGCTGGGGTGCATTTTGGGGCTGGGCACGGAAGGTCCCACTCTGCAAGGAGGGCTATTACCCCACAGAAATGGTGTTTAGGGAAACCACAGCTCCCCAGGGTGAAGCCCAGCCCAATCCCACCCCGTCAGCATTCCAGGCTCCCAGCCCCTGTGGCAGCTCACCCGTAGTAGGTCCGGATGGAGTCCAGGATGAACTGCACCCCATACTTCTTCCGGATGCGCTGCTTGTGGTCCTTGACCACGCTGGCCAGGTACTGGATGTGACCTGCAGGAGAAGGTGTCAGGCTCCCACGGAGGCCGGGGGATGGACGTTCCCGGCGGCCCCAGCTCCCACCTAAGCGCACGGCGAAGTCGCTGTTGCTCCAGATGCGGAAGTCGAAGAGGAGGTGCTGGTAGAGGAGGTGCAGCAGGAGCCCGCTGCCCTCGGAAGCCACCTGCTCCATGAGGATCTGTGAGGCCATCAAGGTGCTCATGTCCAGTAGCGTGCCGGGGACCTGCCACGGGTGACAGGGGACACTTCCAGCCCCTTGGGAACGGCCAGGACTGTGGGACGCACGGGGTTTTGGGAGCCTCCCACACCTTGTGCAGCAGCGCTCCGATGATGGCCGGCCCGTGGCACTGCACCAGGCTCTCCTGGTTCACGGCGTGGTTCCGCAGGAAGTTCTTCACCAGCAGCAGGAAGGCGGCCACGCTGTTCCTCTCCAGCCTGCTCTCTGCAGGGCACCGGGGCCTGTGAGCCCTGGGCCCACCCAAACCCCTTCCTGGAGATCCCATGCAGTTGTCTCTCCAAACTTTTCACCCTGTTCTCCTGTTTTCTCCAGATTTAAGGAGATGGAAGCCTCTGCTGCTTTGAGCTTGGGAATGAGCAGTTGGATGTCGGGAGAAAGCACGTCCCACCCATGCCAGAGGTTCCTGGAGCCACCCTCACCTTCCCAGAACTGTTTGTTTGTGACTGACTAGCTCATTACAACATCCCATATGGTTCCTCCACTACCCCGTAACTCCTGGAGACTCAGGCAAGACCTCCCCTGCCCGTGGTGGACGCCTGCCAGGTCCAGGACACCTCCGTGGTCACCTCCAGCCACCTGAGCAGGACAGCACCTGCTTCACACCCCCTGAACTCCTCACCTGAGGACTTTCCCAGCGGGATGAGCATGCCCTGGGCGCTCCTGGAGGCCGTCAGCTCCGGCCCCACCAGGTCGTTGGTCTCCTGCTCATCCTCGGGCTCCTCCGTCTTGGACACCACTTGCTCGAGCAGGGGCAGGAGCACCCCCATCCCACCCACGCAGTTGACCACGTCCTGGGGGAGGGAAGGAGGGGAGAGGCTTTGCTGGGTGGTGACGGCAGCGTCCAGGAGGAGGTCCACGGCACCTGGGGTCCCCAAAAGTCACCTGTTCCCCTGCACCACCCACGGTGCCCACCCTGAGGACCTATGGGACAGATGGGTCATAGTGGACCCACAGACTGAGTCCCTGCAGGGTCCAGGGGACCTATGGGGGTCCTGCCCTGGCATTCTGCCCCAGGAGAGACCCCCTTGCCTCCAGGCCATGGGGTGGACAGGTCACCCTGTGCTCAGCCTACCTTGATGTCCCAGTTGACCACCTTGTGTCCCGTCAGCCTCCCGTCCAAACCATGGCTGGGAGAGAGGTCCAGGCAGATGTTGTTCCTGCAGGCCTGGAAAAGAACACCACGGGAGCATCCTCATGCTCCTGGACATGTCCCTGGTGGCACAGGGTCCACCAGTGCTGTCCTTGTCCCCAGTGGGGTGGCTCTCCTCACCTGGGGGGTGTAGTACAGCAGGAGTTTACTGCTGAGCTCCACCAAGTCACCTTCCAGTGTGAACGGAGACGTGACATTTGGGCCTGGGGAGAGGGCCGGGGTGAGCTGGGACATGGTGGAGGAGACCCCGGTCACCACCAGCACGCCGGGGACATCCTCCATGTCCCACCCTGACGTACCTGCACAGAAGAGAGCCTTGACCTGGGCTTGCTGCAGAGCCTCGCAGAAGATGGCCACGGAGCCCAGGTGGCCCTCCAGCGAGGTGGGGCTGCCCCACTCCGTGTCCTGGCTTCCGGCTGCCGTGGTGGCCACCACCCCCTCCGTGGGCAGCTGGGTGGGGGTCCAAGAGTGGGGACCGAGGGTGGCGGGGACAGACTGGGAGCGTCCCAGCACAGGGTGTTGGGTGAAGACCAGCTCCGGCCCGTGGGACGCCGGTGGGTGGCTGGCAGCGGCGGCGGCCGTCGTGGTGGTCCGGTGGCCCGCGGAGCCGATGCAGCAGGAGGTGAAGGACTGGGAGGGAGAAGGGATCACACTCAGCCCCCAGCGAGGCCACGCAGAAGGGTCAGGGTGGGCCGGGGAGGATCCCCCACCTCGTGGAGGGAGGGGAAGCGGAGCTGCGCCGTTTTCCGCAGGTGACCGTCGGCGTAGATGCTGACGACGTTCTGGCCGAAGGGCCGGCGCCCGGCCACGTGGACGATGTCAACGCAGTGCTGGGGGACAGAGAGGGACATCAGGGCATCGCGGTGGCCCCGATGGGGATGGGGACGGGGATGTGGATGAGGATGATCCCCACCCAAGCTGAGTCGTTGAAGGCAAACTCGGGCAGTGCCACTGTCATGTAGTCCTTCTTGGTGCACACGGCCACCACCAGCACGCCGCCTGCGGTGAAGAACGCCTCAAAGCCCGTCCCGCCTGCCGTGAAGAAGCTGGTGGAGAAAACCAGGGAGAAAACCACGGTGGGGATGGTGGTGCTGGCCCTCCCCACCCTTGCCTCGCCCCCTCCAGCGAGCAGCACCTGTAGAGCTGCCTCCTCTTGGGCCTCGCCGGCAGCTCTGGCTCCTCCTCGCTCAAGCACAGCCAGGCGTGGAAGGCGAAGGCGCCGCCGGGCCACTTCTGGATGGTGGGCACCATGATCCCGGCCATGCCGGGGCTCAGGTCGAAGCTCTGCAGTGCCCGGGGTGGCCCCTCGCCCCTGGCCATGCCGGACAGCGCCCGGATGACCGGAGCCACGTAGGGATGCGGCCCCCGGCCCCGCTCGCGCCGCAGCAGCCGCAGGAGCTGCCGCAGCTCGCCGGGCCGGATGGAGAGGCTGCCCAAGGAGCGCAGCAGCTCCAGCAGGTTCTGGGAGCAGGCTCTGGGAAGCGCCGGCTCGGCGGCCAGGGCGCCCAGCAGGGAGCCCACCATGCCCGCCTTGACGCAGGTGAGGCGGCTGGGCAGGGAGGCCTCGCAGAGGCGCCGCAGCCACGCCGACAGGAGCGCCTGGAGGTCCCGGCACTGCAGCGCTGGCAGCCAGGCCAGCAGGATCAGCAGGGGCTGCTCGTTGCGGATGGGACGCACCGGGAAGGAGTTGTGGTCACCCTCCACTGCCTGCAGGGACACAAGAGGGGTTCGGTGCAGCTCCAGTGCTTGGAGAGGGATGGATCCATCTCACACTGCCCTGGGCTGGCAGCAGAGACCTTGTGTAGGCCTTTGTGCATCCAGAATCTTGGAGACTCCCATGCATCCAGAATTTGGAGACCCCAGACATCAAGGGTCTTGGAGACCCTCATGGATTAAAGGTCTTGGAGACCCTCGTGCATCAAGTATGTCAGAGACCCTTATGCATCAATCCTTTTGGAGATCCTGTGCATGAAGAATTCTGGAGACTTCACGCATCAAGAATCTTGGAGATCCTCATGGATTAAGGATCTTGGAGACTCATATGCATTAATAGTTTCGGAGATACTGCACATCCAGAATTTTAGGGACCCCAAGTATCAAGAATCTTGGGGACCTCCATGTATCAAGGATCTTAGAGGCCCTCATGCACCAAGCATTCCAAAGATTCCTGTGCATCCAGAATCTCGGAGCATTAAGAATCTCCGTGCATGAAGTGTCTTGGAGGCCTCCATGAATCAAGGATCTCGGAGACCCTCATGCATGAAGCACCTTGGAGACCCTCCTGTGTCCAGCAGTACCAGAGTGAGCAGTTCCACATCCAAAAGGGCTCAAAACTCCCAAACCCAAGCACAACTCCAAGCGAAAGATGGACCCAGGACCCCTCGGGAGGAAGCTGCTGAGAAACCAGCAGAGTGGAGAGGATGGGGAGGGGCTCAGAATTGGGGCTGAGATCCACAGGAACCCCCAGTACCGAGAGCTTTGCCCAGAGCCAGGAGAAGTGGGAATGCTCACCATGTTGAGGAGCTCCTGGAGCAGACGCTGGGTGGGCTGGCCCTGGCTCCTCAGCACCTCGTAGAGGTGGGCGTAGCCGATGCGCTCCTTGAACACCTCCTGGAGCACAGGGACACTGGAATCCCAGCTGAGCCCCACCTCGGGCTGAGCAACCTCAGCCCGGATGAAAACACCCAAATCCCTCTGGTTTTGGGGCGTCCTCCTCACGGGAGGCCCCGTGCCCACCTTGGCCGAGGGCGAGTTGCTCATGATGGCCGTGAGCACCCCGAGGGCGTGGACAGCGATGGCATCAGAGCTGCTGGCCTTGACCTACAGGGACACGGGAATGGGGGAGCTGCTGGGACACGAGAACGAGGGGACACAGCCCACCATGGGTGGTGGTTGGGTTATGGGGTACCTGCTGGAGTCCTTCCCCGTTCCGCGTGGGAACCTCGTCCTGGGCTTCACCCGCCTCCCGCGAGCTGCCGAGGTAGAGCTGTGGGACACGGGGCGGGCATGGGACACAAGGGAGTGGTTCTGGAGGGTCCCCACCCCATGGATGTATCCCAGGGTCGTTCAGAGCCAGGAATGGTGAGGATGGAGATGGAGATGAAGGTGCCCAAGCCTGGTGTCACCAAAAGGGACACACCACCCTGTGTCATGATCATTTAGAGCTGGGAAGGGTGAGGATGGAGAGGAAGGTGCCCAACCCTGGTGTCACCGGGGGCAAAATGCCTGTCCCAGGGTCATTTAAAGAGGGAATGGTGAAGAAGGGAGGAAGGGAAGAAGGGTGACGATGGAGATGAAGGTGTCCAAAGTTGGTGTCACCAGGGGCAAAATGCCTGTCCCAGGGTCATTTAAAGAGGGAATGGTGAAGAAGGGAGGAAGGGAAGAAGGGTGACGATGGAGATGAAGGTGTCCAAAGTTGGTGTCACCCCACCTCAGGAGCGTTTAGCATCAGGAAGGTGATGAGGATAGGGATGAGGATGGAGATGAGGATGGAGGATAGAGATGATGAGGAGGACGAGGATGGAGAATGGGAATGGAGGATGAGAATAAGGACAGGAATGAGGATGGGGTTGAGGATGGAGGATGGAGATGATGATGAAGAATAGAGATGATGAGGAGGACGAGGATGGAGAATGGGAATGGAGGATGAGAATAAGGACAGGAATGAGGATGGGGTTGAGGATGGAGGATGGAGATGATGATGAAGATGGAGATGAGGACAGAGATGAGGATGAGGACAAGGATAGGGGATGAGGATGGGGGATGAGAATAAGGACAGGAATGAGGACGGGGATGAGGATGGAGATGATGATGAGTGTTGTATTCTCTGGGGGAACGGTTTCTTCCCCCCAGGACTCCTGGATCTGTAACCACATAGTCTGACCCTTCCTTCCTATCTTGACCCCATTGGCTGGGGTCCAGTTATCTTTCCCTGAGCAGAAGACTGTATAATAACCCTCTTCTTCCTGGCTCGCTCTCTTTCCTGGACACCTTCAAGATTAAACCCCTGGAAACCCCTGGAGAAGGGCCTCTTTTGATTTCTTTTACCCTGTCCCTGCAATACCCTTCCAAAGCCCTCAAGGAACTGGGCTAGCCGGTGCCCCGGGGGCGGGCAGGAGGGGTATTCATTATAGATGAGGATAGAGATGAGGATGGGGATGAGGATGGGGATGTGGATGGAGGATGAGGATGTGGATGGAAGATGGAGATGAGGATGAGGATGGAGATAAGAATGAGGACACTGAGGTGCCACCCTGTACCTTGCTGTTCTGGAGCAGGCGGATGATGTGCTCGAAGCAGTTGTTGCTGAGGAACACAGCCTGCAGCACCGGCCGGTCCTGGCAGCTCAGCATGGCCGGGATGGCGTCTACGGACACAGAGCCCGGCTCAGCCCCATCCCACACTGCATTCCCAAACCCCACCCTATTCCCAACCTACCCAGCATGAGCACCCGCAGGGCGATGAGGCCGCCGGCCGCCTCGGGCGCCAGGGAGGCCGCGGGGAGGTCGGAGTTGAGCACCCTGAAGAATCCGTCCAGGAGGCTCCGCAGGGACACGGGGCCGGCGCCGGGGCTGGAGCCGTGCAGGACGTGCACCGCGGCCACCACGGAGCGCAGCGCGGCCTCCAGCAGCGCGGGGCACGGGGGCGTCCCGCTGCCACCCCGCTGCAGGACCCCCAGGAGCACCTCCAGCGCCGCCGGCGTGATGGCCTGGAGCGCGTTGGGCTGCGGGATTTGGGAACGGGCTGGGCTGAGGCATTTGGGAACGGGCCGGCTGAGGGATTTGGGAACGGGCTGGGCTGCGGGATTTGGGAATAGGTTTGGCTGTGGGATTTGAGAATGGGTTTGGCTGTGGGATTTGGGAACGCGTTGGGCTGCGGGATTTGGGAACGCATTAGGCTGCAGGATTTGGGAGCGCATTGGGCTGCGGGATTTGGGAACGGGTTGGGCTGAAGGATTCGGGAGTGGGTGGGAATCCCGCCGCCCATGGCGACACGAGCTTTTCGCTGATCCTGTTATTGACCAACCCCGAGCCCGCCAGCGCTGCAGGTTTTACCCCGGGGTGTGAATTGTTTTAGGGCCAATTTTGGAATTGTTGATTAAATTGATTTTTAATTGCCGCAGAAATTAAAACTGATTTTGGCTCCAAATTATGAATCCAAGGATTTTCCAGCTTCCAGCCCAGAGGTGAAGCAGCAGCTTCAGCTTAAAAGCTTCCCATAACTTAATTATTTAATTAATTTCAATAATTAAATGTAATAGTTCAAGAAAATAATTTAATTCAGTAATTTGACTTAATTGTTATATTTAACTACTTAAAAATTTTAAAAATAATTTAATTCAGTAACTAAATTTTTCAGTTTAATTATTTACAAATTTTGGTTTATTTTGTTATTTCTTTTATTTAATTCTTTAATTTTACTACTTAATTGTTTTATTTAATTACTTAGTTTTCTTTTATTATTTTGTTTGTTTTATTTCATTCTTTGATTCTTAATTTAATAAATAATTTAAATAATTTTTTTTACTTTTCAATTATTTTGTTTTGTTTTATTATTTCATTTTGTTCTATTATTTATTTTAATTCTTTAACTTAATTCTTTAATTTAATTCTTCAATTTAATGACTTAATTTAATGCTTCTGGGCTGGTCCCACTGAATTTAAGGCTGCAACGTTAAACAGGATTTTTAAAAGCTTTGAAAAATTCAGTGGTTTAATTCCAGCTGTGGAATGAACCAAACTTTGGGGTTTATCCCTGAAATGAGGAGCTCGGCTGCTCCCCGCCTGCTTCCCAAGGGTACCTTGGATCCGGAGAGGACGGCTCCGAACAGATGGATAATCCGGAGCTGGATCGTTTCTGGGAGCTGCTTCCCAGCCTGGAAACTCTCTGTGAGGATGAGGAGGGAAAGACTTCATCACAGGAGCAAACAGCAAAAAAAAATCAAACAGAAAAAGGCCCTTTTCTAGCTAAAAAATAAAGAAAAAATGCTTTTTCCACCCCAAAAAATAGGGAAAAATCCTTTTCCTACCCAAATCCACCCCATGGGGGTGCTGGAGCCTGCTGGTGATGGAGAGGATGAGGATGCTCCAGGTTTTCCCACTCTGGTTGTGCCAGGAACGAGGTTTTGTCCCCAAAAAGGGGATTTGTGCCAAACTCGGGTTCAGCTGGGGTTTACGGGGCGGAGTTTTAGGGGATTTTTGCACCGGTGCTGCCTCTAAAAGGGGATTTTTGGGGCTTCCCTGCTAAAAATCCCCCTCTGTGTTGATTTTTGTGGGTTCTGCAGGTGGTGCTGGGCTCAATTCCTGCTTTGGGATCCTGCTCCTCTTCCCAGGACACGGGAGCAAGTACAGGATCCTAAACTGCTGGGGCAGGTGTAGGATAACTGGGGACAGGATCCTGTATTTGCCCTGGAATCCTACAACAATCCTGGAATAGGTACAGGATAACCCAGAGCAGGTGTGGGATCCCATATTTGTGGGATGAGTACAGGATAATCTGGAGCAGGTGTGGGATCCCGTATTTGTGGGATGAGCACAGGATAACTTGGAGCAGATATAGAATCCCGTATTTGTGGGATAAGCATGGGATAACCTGGAGCAGATATAGAATCCCATATTTGTGGGATAAGCATGGGATAACCTGGAGCAGATGTAAGATCCCATATTTGTGGGGATAAGTACAGGACAACCCAGAGCAGGTGTAGGATCCCAAAATTGTGGGATGATATGGGATAACCCAGAGCAGATACAGGATCCTTTAAGGTCCTTGGATCAATACCTACCCCTGAATACAACATCCCTCCATGAATCCTATAAATATTCCCTGATCCCACTCCTATCCCTGGACACTCTCCCTACGCCCCCCTTTCCCTTTCCCAAATCCCGCTTTTACCTTGGAAAAAGGCCCCAAATTCAGGGGGCAGCGGCGCGGGGGCGAACTTGTATTTGCTCTTCTCCTCGGCGCTGATGGATTCCCTGGGAAGAGAGGGGTGAGGGTGGGGAATCCAGGATGGAGGAGGGATTTTGGGATGGGGGGTGGGGGGTCCCTCACCCGCTCAGCTGCCGCCGCCACGTCTGGTAGGGGTCGAGGAAGCACTCGCAGAGGTGCAGGGCGTGCAGCATCCCGTTTTCCAGCTGGGCCTGGTTTTCCAGCTGTGCCCGGCTCTCCAGCTGTGTCCCATTTTCTGGCCGTGTCCCCTTCTCCAGCTGTGCCCCATTCTCCAGCTGTGCCCCATTCTCTCGGCTCTCCAGCTGTGTCCCACTCTTCAGCTGTGTCCCATTTTCCAGCTGTGCCCAGCTTTCCAGCTGTGTCCCATTTTCTGGCCGTGTCCCCTTCTCCAGCTGTGCCTGGCTCTGCTCGTCCCCCGGGAAGCTCCGCAGCTGCCGGGAAAGCCGAGCTTTAATCCCTGACACGCTCCAAAATATGGGATGTGGTTTTTTGGGGGGGGGGGGAAACTCTGGTTTGTGGGGAGAATGGGATCATCAATTAATCAATCAATCAATGAACCAATCAGAGCCCAGAGCAGCACAAGCTGGGAGGCACTGACCAATCAGCAGGCAGAGTTACACAACCTGTAGGGCTGCTGACCAATCAGAAGCCACAGCTGCACTGACCAATCAGCACCTGGCACTGCAAAGCTCTTGGCCAATCAGCACCAAAGTAGCACAGGCTGTGGACTCGTGAACCAATCAAATTACAGAGCAACAAAACCTGTACAGCTCTCAACCAATCAACATCAAGAGTCACACAGCCTGTGGACTCACGGACCAATCAGCACCCAGAATCACAGCACTTAGAGACCTGCTGGCCAATCAAATCCCAGAGCAGCACAACCTGTAGAGCTCTCAACCAATCAGCATCCACAATCACACAACCCATAGTCTTGCTGACCAATCAGATCCCAGAGCAGCACAACCTATGGATTCCCCGACCAATCAGCATTGACAATCACACAACCTAGAGAGACACTGGCCAATCAGAACTCAGTCACACAGCCTGTGGACTCACTGACCAATCAAATCCCAGCACAGCACAACCTGTAGAGCTCCTGACCAATCAGAGCCCAGATTCACATAACATATGGTCTCAGTGACCAATCAGCAGTGAGCTCCTCCCCAGCCAATCAGGCCCTGCCCATTCCCATTCCTGTCCCCACTCCCATGATTGTTCCTGTTCCCATTCCTGTTCCCATTCTGATTCCCGTGACTGTTCCCATTCTCATTCCCACTCCTGCTCCCATTCCCATGACTGTTCCTGTTCCTGTTCCCATTCCCACTCCCGTTCCCATTCCCATTCTCACTCCTGCTCCTCCTCCCACTCCTGCTCCCATTCCCATGACTGTTCCTGTTCCTGTTCCCATTCCCACTCCCATTCCTACTTCTGTTCCCGTTCCCATTCCTACTCCTGTTACCATTCCCGCTCCCATTCCCACTCGCACTTCCACTCCTGCTCCCATTCCTGTTCCTGCTCCCGTTTCCACTCCTGTTTCTGCTCCCATTCCCATGACTGTTCCTGTTGTTCCCATTCCCACTCCTGTTCCTGCTTCCATTCTGATTCCCATTCCCACTTCCACTCCCGTTCCCACTCCTGTTCCCGCTCCCACTCCTGTTCCCAGTCCCACTCCTCTTCCCAGTCCCACTCCCGTTCCCATTCCCGCTCCCGTTCCCACTCTCGTTCCTGTTCCTGCTCCCAATTCCCATTCCCAATTCCCACTCCCAATACCCCTTCCCATTCCCAATTCCCGCTCTCGTTCCCATTCCCAATTCCCATTCCCAATTCCCACTCCCAATACCCCTTCCCATTCCCAATTCCCGTTCCTGTTCCCATTCCCAATTCCCATTCCCAATTCCCGCTCCCACTCCCAATTCCCGCTCCCACCTGGCTCCCGCAGAGGCGCAGCAGGCGCAGCACGTGCGCGAGGCAGCCGGGGCTCCTGTCAGGCTGGATGTTCTCCAGGTTCCTGCAAGGGAAAACATCGGGATCCATCCCGCACGGGCTGGGGCAGGAAAGGTGGGAGGAGGGAATTTTGGGAGGGAATGAAGTGCTCGGGGCAGGAAAAATGCCATAAAAATTCTTATATTTTAGACAATTTTTATTCTATTACGTTGTATTATAAATTTTTGTTATTAATAATAAAATATTTTTTTTTTGAGACATGTGATGCAATTTGGGGAGGAATGATGGAATTTTGGGTGGAATATTATTTTCCTGTTTTTATATTCTTATATTCTTATTCTATTACATTATTATATTTATTA
>VWZV01011765.1:15479-50968 GCA_013397155.1 Irena cyanogastra | reverse complement strand
CCCGAGCCCGAACCGGCACCGCCCCCAGGTGCGGGGGGCGGGCACTCCGCTCCACCTGCCGGGGCCGCGCCCGTTTCCCGCTTTTCCCGCCGTCCCCTCCCGTCCCCGCATCCCCGTAAATCCCCGTCCCCATGACCGGGGGGTGAGCATGGCAGAGCCCCACCCCACCCCGAATAATTAGCGCTAATTAGCGCGGCTGAGGCTCGCTCTCCCTCAGGACGCCCCGAACGAACAAAGCTCGGCGCTCCCGCCTCGCTTTCTCCGTTAATTTCCTTTTAATCTCCTTTTAAAGCGTTTCCAAATATTTAATGGAGAATTTTTTACCTTCCCCCTCACCCCCCCACAATCGATTGCTCGCATCGATACGCTCGGCGCTCGGCACGCCCGGCCTGTCGCGCATGCGCGCCGCGTGCTGTACGGCAGGCGGGACGCGGGTACAAGATGGCGGCGCCCGGCGGCGGCACGGACGGCGCGGAGGAGGCCGAGGGCTTTGTTCTGGGGCGGCTGGAGGAGGAGGCGCTGAAGCGGCGGGAGCGGCTGAAGGCCCTGAGGCAGCGCACGCTGCAGGTCGGGCCGGGCCGGGCGCTGCGAGGGCGGGGGCAGCGTTCGGAGCGGGCCGCAGTGGGGCCCAGGCTGCGGAACGGGCCCGGAGCGGGCCTGGGGACAGGCCTGGGGGGGCCGGGGACAGGCAGAGGGGCCCACGGGGATCCCGAGATTTTTGGGATATTCGGGGTCCTCAGTGCTTCGGGTGGGACAGCGTTTGGGGGTTTTGGGGTCCCAGAGGGTCCCACGTGAATCCTGAGTGTTTTGGGATGTGCTGGGACAGGGTTTGAGGGTTTTGGGGTTCCGAAAGGTCTGGAACGGGGCTGGGGGAGAGTCAGAGGATCTCATGTGGATTCTCGGTTTTTTGGGATGGGGTGGGGCAGAGAATTTGAGAATTTTGGGGTCTCAGAGGGTCTGGAATGGGGCTGGGGCTGTTGGACGGGAATCAGAACATCCCACGTGGATCCTGAGTTATTTGGGATCCTCAGTTCCTTGAGTGGGGCAGGCTTTGAGGGTTTTGGGGTCCCAGAGGGTCTGCAGTGGGGCTGGAGGAGAGTCAGAGGCTCCTACGTGGATCCTGAGATTTTTTGGGATGTGGTGGCACAGGGTTTGAGGATTTTGGTGTCCTGGAGGATCTCACATGGATTCTGAGTCATTTGGGATTTTCTGTTACTTGGATGGGACAGGATTAGAGGGTTTTGGGGTCCCAGAGGGGCTGGAGTGGGGCTGGGGGTGTCAGAGAGGGATCAGAACATCCCACGTGAATCCTGAGTTATTTGGGATATTTGGGATCCTCAGTGCTTTGGGTGGGACAGCATTTGAGGGTTTTGGGGTCCCAGAGGAGCTGGAGTAGGACTGGAGGAGGATCCCATGTGGATTCTCGGTTATTTGGGATGTGGTGGGACAGGGTTTGAGCGTTTTGGGGTTCCAGAGGGTCTGGAATAGGGCTGGGGCTGTTGGAGTGGGATCAGAACGTTCCACATGGATTCTGAGATATTTGGGATCCTCAGTGCTTAGGGTGGGACAGGGTTTGAGGGTTTTGGGGTTCCAGAGGGTCTGAAGTGGGGCTGGGGGTGTCAGAGCATCCCAGGTGGGTCCCAGTTATTTGGGATATGGGATGCAGGGAGTCTGGAATGGGGCTGGGAATGCTGGGGGTGGGGCACGGAGAGTTTGAGGTGAATCTGGGGATTTGGGATGGAGAAGGTTTGGAATGGGGGAGGATTTGGGGTCCCAGGGGGTCCCACATGGATCTCGAGTTTTTTGGGATGTGGTCTGGCAGGGCTTGAGGATTTTGGGGTCTCAGAGGGCTGGGGGTGTCAGAGAGGGATCAGAACATCCCACGTGGATCCTGAGTTGTTTGGGATATTTGGGATCCTCAGTTCTTTGGGTGGGAAAGCATTTGAGGGTTTTGGGGTCCCAGAGGGTCCCACGTGGATCCTGAGTGTTTTGGGATGTGCTGGGACAGGGTTTGAGGATTTGGGGTTCCGGACGGGCTGGGAGTGTCTGAGGTTCCCACGTGGATCCCGGGATTTTTGGGATGTGGTGGGACAGGATTTGGGGTTCCAGAGGGGCTGAGGGTGTCTGAGGTTCCCGCGTGGATCCCGGGATTTTTGGGATGTGGTGGGACAGGATTTGGGGTTCCAGAGGGGCTGGGGGTGTCTGAGGTTCCCACGTGGATCCCGGGATTTTTGGGATGTGGTGGGCTGGAGGATTTGGCACTTCCCAGCCCTCCCCCTGCCTGCAGCCCCTGGGATGTTTGGGATGCTGCTCCCGGGGCAGGCTGGAATTCCCGTTCCCACAGGGACTGGAATCCCGGGATGTGGCCCCGGATCCGTGCTGGGAATGGTCATGGTCGGGCTCCACCTCCAGGGCTTTTCCAGCCTCAGGAATTCCAGATTCCAGAACTCAGGCTCTCTTTTCCCACCACATACAGAGCCAAAATCTTGGGAAAACCCCATTCCAAGGATCTTCCTTCTTTTCTGTGACCAGGATCTCCCTGTTTCCTGCCGGGGGAGGGTTAATTCCTATAAAAACCCGCCAGGAACTCGCCGGGATTGGATTTTCCCGCTGCTCCTCCTTCTCCCTGCCATTCCCAGCCCCAGAGATTCCCCGTAATTCCCCCTTTAAAGAGAATTCCCCGTTAAAAAAGGATCCAAGGAATCCCAAACCCCATCCCGGGCTCCTTTCATCTCCTGCAATTCCCGCCGGATTTGCCCTTTTTGCCGGAGCTTTGGGATTTTTGGGATGGGATCTGTGGGAATCCCCAGCAGGATGGGCTCTGGGGACAGGGACAGGGCTGGGAATTCCCATCGGGAATTCTCTGCTGCTGCTCCCGCTTTGTTCATGGAATGCTGTGCTGGGAAGGAGCTTCGAGGCCATCCTGTTCCCAGGGCAGGGAATTCCAAGCAGCTCTTGGGTTTTTAGCGAAGAATTCCTGGTTTTTCCAAGGATGGAAAGCTGAGGGCAGGAAGAAAAATGGCAGGAAAAAAAAAGTCAGGAAAGAAAAAAAGGGTGGAGAAGAAATTTTTCCAATTGGGTGGATCCAGTGTCGTTCCAGAGGGATGGAGGATGGCTCCAAGCTCCTGGAAAAGAGCTTGGATATAGAGGGAAGGTCCGAAATCCCAGATTTCTTTTGGGAAGGGGCCTTAAGCTTACCCAGTTCCGTGGGCAGGGAATTCCAATGAGCTCCTGTGGAGCTGTTTGGTTTTTAATGGAGAATTCCTGATTTTCCAAGGATGGAAAACTGAGGGTGGGAAAATATGGTGGGAAATAATTTTTTCCAACTGAGTGGATCCAGTGTCATTCCAGAGGGATGGAGGATGGCTCCTGGAAAAAAGCTTGGATACACAGGAAAACTTTTCCTGCCCTTCTGGAAGATTCCGGGAGAGCTCAGCATTTCCCAGCCCTCAGGGGAGAAATTTGGGAATTCTGTTGTGATGTAGAAAATCCTTTGGATTGGAAAGGTTTGGAAATTCCTGCTTTGTTAAAGGCAGGAGAATCCTGAAATCCCAGATTTCTTTTGGGAAGGGGCCTTAAGCTCACCCAGTTCCGTGGGCAGGGAATTCCAATGAGCTCCTGTGGAGCTGTTTGGTTTTTAATGGAGAATTCCTGGTTTTCCAAGGATGGAAAGCTGAGGGTGGGAGGAAAAAGGTGGGAAAAAAAGGGTGGAAAAGAAATGGATCCAGTGTCATTCCAGAGGGATGGAGGATGGCTCCTGGAAAAAAGCTTGGATACACAGGAAAACTTTTCCTGCCCTTCTGGAAGATTCCGGGAGAGCTCAGCATTTCCCAGCCCTCAGGGGAGAAATTTGGGAATTCCGCTGTGATGTGGAAAATGGGTTGAAAAATTGGGAAATGTGGAAATTGGGATGTGGATTTTGGGTTGAAATTCCTGCTTTGTTAAAGGCAGGAGAACCCCGAAATCCCAGATTTCTTTTGGGAAGGGGCCTTAAAGCTCAGCCAGTTCCATGGGCAGGGAACCCAAAACATTCCAGGCCTGAAATCCATGGGGAAGCAAACCTGAGGCTGCAGCTCCAGCAGGAATTCTGGGTTTTAAAGGGAATAAATGCTGGGAATTCCAGGTTTTAAAGGGAATAAATGTTGGGAATTCCAGGTTTTAAGGGGAATAAATGCTGGGAATTCCAAGATTTGAAGGGGAATAAATGCTGGGAATTCCAGGTTTTAGAGGGAATAAATGTTGGGAATTCCAGGTTCTAGGGGGAATAAATGTTGGGAATTCCAGGTTTTAGAGGCAATAAACGTTGGGAATTCTAGTTTTTAAAGGGAATAAACGTTGGGAATTTCAGGTTTTAAAGGGAATAAACACTGGATATTCCAGGAGGAGCCACCCCAGGACGATCCCGAGCTGGTGAAAATTCCAGCAGCTTTTGTGGAGCAGCTCAAGGTCCTTGGGAAGCTTTTCCTGCTTTTTTTTTGGGAGCTGTGCAAGGCTTTTCCTGGCTTTTATCCCTTTCCTTTATTCCCGCTGACAGCTCATCCCTTTGTTTGCCAGCCTGAATTCCAGAAATCCGGGGAATGCAAATGATCCCGAGCTTCAGATCTCTGGGAAACGTTTCAAGGGCGACAGATTTTCACTGGAAAAAAAAAATCCCTGGAAGTCCAGCACCTCCTAAAAGTGAGGGAGAAGCTGAAAGAAGGAAAATATTTCGGAGATATCCCGATTTTTCCTGTTTCTTGCATCCCTTCTCTTAAGGAATTGTGTTTTCCTGGAGTTTCCCTGTCACTCCCGTGTCTCAGGGAGGGAATTTTGGGTTATTCCCACTGAAAACAACGGGAATGTTCATGGAGGAACCTGGATTGTGCCCTGCCTGTGGAAAAATCCAGGTTTTTTTGGGATTCTCTCAGGGCTGGAGGCACCAAAAACAGGGGAAAAAGGGAATTTCTTCTGTCTGCTCCTGCAGTTTCAGGATCAGATTCCCTCAAGGAAAATTCTCCAAAAATATTTTGGTGGAAAAAGTAATGGGAGAGGAGAATAAATCAGTGGGATAAGGAGATTCCTGCTTGGAAATTCCACAGAAAAATGGGAAGCTGCTCCTTTGTCTGCAGCGCTCGGATTCCCGAGGGAATGCAGCACAGCCTGAGCTGTGGGGAAGCTTTTTGTGGGAATATATTCCAGGATTAGCCAGAGAGTTTAAATGAAAATCTGGGAATTTACGAGTTCCTGCTTTGCGATTCCCACTTTCCCTTTCTTCCCGTGGAAAGGGGGGGATGAGGGATTTTCCCCATAATTTAAGGAAAAAAATTCCTTGCTGGGACAACATTTGGGATTTCCCACTGGGCACATCCTGGATTTCCAGCTTTTCCCCTTTTCCTTTTGCCCTTGCTGTGGAATTCTGGGATTTGATGGCTCAAAGTTCCACTCCGAGGGAATTCCCCAGGAAAATTCCCCAGGAAAATTCCCCAGGAAAGCTCCCTGGGAATTCCTCTCCTTTTAGGATCTGTGGGGATGCTGCTGATATTCCCAAAGGATCCCTCAGCAAAATCCAGGGGATCTCTGTGGGAATTCCGGGCTCGGATTCCCTCTTCCAGCCCAGAATTGGAGATTCCACGTTTTCCATCCCAAAATTCCCAACCCAGGAGCTCCACAGCTCCTTCTCCCGCCTTTTTCACCCCCGAATCCTGGCAGAGCCGGAGCCTCGCCGTGGTTTTGTGGGAAGGAGGGGGCTCCGTTGCTCCGGAGCGTTCCCGGTGCTGCTCCCCGAGCCGGAGGAATTCCTTTGGCTGCATCCCAAGCTTTTGTTGCCGCCTGGATTTGCTCCAGAGCCCCATCCCTGCTCCTCCACACCTTCCCGGCGGGAGGAAGGGCCGGCTCTGCTCCTTTTCCTGCTTTTCCACCCTTTCCCAAAGCTCCGGCCAGTCCCGCGCTTCGGCTCGTCCCATCCTCGTTTTTCCCGGTTTTTTCCTGCTGGGATTTGTTCTGGTGGGGCCGAGCTCCTCGGGATCCAGGCCAAAGGCTTGGGAGAAGCGTTGCTGTGGAAACGGAGCCGGGGAAGTTTTTCCAGCCGGAATGAAACACCAGGAGGGCTCCCAAGGATCCCCTCCAGGTTTTTTAGGGAAGTCTGAAAGGCTCCAGGGCTGGAGCACAGAGAGGATCCATCCTGGAGGTTCTTCCCAGCAATTCCAGCCCGGGAATGTTGGAGATAAGAGGGGAGGGGGTGGCTCAGGTGGGATCTCATGGATCCAGGGTTGGGATGCTCAGGGCAGGAAGGGCTCGGAGCTGCTGGAGCAAATCCAGGGGATCCCATGGAGCTGGAGCCAGGCTGGGAGAGCTGGGAATGCTCCCCTGGAGAGGAGAAGGCTCCAGGGAGAGCTCAGAGCCCTTGCAGGGCCTGAAGGGGCTCCAGGAGAGCTGGAGAGGGACTGGGGACAAGGCATGGAGGGACAGGACACAGGGAATGGCTCCCACTGCCAGAGGGCAGGGATGGATGGGAGATTGGGAATTGGGAATTCCTGGCTGGGAGGGGCTGGGCTGGAATTCCCAGAGCAGCTGTGGCTGCCCCTGGATCCCTGGCAGTGCCCAAGGCCAGGCTGGATCACCCTGGGGCAGTGGGAATTCCCTGCCATGGAATGGGATCATCCCTAGGATCCCTTCCCATCCATCCCTGTGTGCCCGGGGGCTCGGGGAATGTTGGGAATTCAGCTCTGGGAATTCAGGAGTGCCACAAAAGTCGGGATGAGTGGAGCTGGGCAGAGTTTGCAGTGTCCATCCCTGCTGCCATTCCCAGGAGATCCAGAGCTGTGCCAGCTTTTTTCCTGCCTTTTCCTTCCTGCCCTTATTTCCTTTCCTGCTCTTTTTTTTTTCCCGCTATTTTTCCCTCACAATTTTTCTCCCCCGCCGGCTGGAGGCACCAAAAACAGTTCCCTGCCCTGTCTTCCTTCCTTTTTTTTATCCTTGCCCTCCTTCCCTTTTTTTTTTCCTTTCCCTCCCCTTTTTTCCCTTTTCCTCCCTTTCCCCAAACAGCTTTCCTTGAAATCCTTTGCTTTGATTTCCCAGGAATTTCCCCAAGCCTTTAAAAACCTTGGGATTTAGTGGGAAAGAAGGCGGAGTTAGAAATTTTGGGAAGCTCCAATATTCCAGCACGCAGGGAAAAGCAGGAATTCCCGGGAGTGGGAACAGCCAGGGCTCCTGGGGAATGTTTGTGCCAAGCATTTCCTTATCCTGGAACCCTGTGGATGAAATTCCAGCAGGAGTGAGGGGAGGAAAGGAGAGGGAAAGGACTCAGAATTCCATGGATTCAAGGGTGGCTAAACATTACCCAGCTTGGGGAATTCCAGAGGGCTCTTCCCGGTTTTTATTGAATTTATGGAGCAGGGAATTCCTGGGAGTATCCCAAGGTTTTAATGGACTTAAAACAGGGAATGAAAACGGAATTAAATTGGGATTTTAGGGGTGGTTGTTGTTGGTTTTCCCTTGGAAAAACTGGGAATGTTTTCCTTGCCCTCAGAGCAGGAGCTGAACCTGAACGATTCCAGCCCCTGGCTCCCTTCCCTGTTTGCTGGGAATGGAATTTTTAACCCGGACTGTGGGGCAGAGTTTGAAGCAGAGGGATCCAGGGAATGAGTCAGGAATTCAGGAAACATTCCCGGGCCTGGAAGAGCTCCAGGATAATGTCCTGGAGCTGGTGTTGGGAGAGGGGCGTGGGATAAGGGCTGGGATCCGGGGCCGGAGGGAGGGAGAGGTGGGATAGTGGGAGGGGATTCCCGGGAATTCCATGGCAGTGGGAGCAGCCTGGGGCGTGGGAATGGGAATTCCCTGCCCATGGAACGGGATCATTTCACATCCCTTCCCATCCGAGCCCTTCGCGCCTTTAGGAAAAGTCGGGAATTCAGCTCTGGGAATGGAGAGGGCTGAAATCTCCTCATTCCCAATGATTTTCCATGGAAATAAAAGTCGGGATGAGCGGACTGAGCAGTGCTTGCTGTGTCCATCCCTGGGAAATCCGGAGCTGCTCCTGCTTTTCTTGGGAGGTTGGGATGTTCATTTCCCTGCAGGATTCCAGAATTCTATGGCTGCTCATTCCCAGCTCCTCGTGGGCACCATTCCTGCCCGGATAATGAATGGAAGCGGGAATTCCATCGCTTTTCCCAGGACTTGGTGCTGCCCTCGGAGCCTCTTTCCCTGTTCCAGAGAAACTGGATTTTGCTCCAACGTTTTCCTGGAGCTGGAATTCCTTTCCTGTGCTGCTCCCTGTGGGATTCCATGTTTCCCATCCCAAGTGGTAAATTAAGGAATCCTGCTCTGTGAATTCCCAGATTTTTATGGCTTCTCATCACTCATTCCCAAATCTTTTCATCTCCCAAAAATCTCCCAGTCCCAGAGGATTTTGGGGCTGTTTGCTCTCCCAGTTTTCCAGAGAAGCCAAAAGCTGAGGGATTATCCCGTTTTTTTTGCAGAACAAGGAGAGTGGAGAACCTGAATCCAAAATTCCCAGAGAAGATGAGGAAGAGGAGCCGGTCAAGCACAGGTAATTCCTTCTTTGTTCCCACTTTTCCCAGGAGGATTTTCCCTTGGATCTCTGCCATTCCATAGGAATTTGGTGCAGATTATTTGCAATAGATGGATTCATCTCGGAGGCAAAATTCCATGGATCAAGAGGGAAAGCTTGGAGCTTCCCTGAATTCCCAGCCATTCCTGCATGGATGAAGCAGGGATTGGTATTTTTCCATGGATTCCTGTGGCTGTTTTCCCTGGAAAACGGGAGCCGAGGCAGATCCAGCTGGTTCCCACCAGGGCTTTTTTTGGGATCACAAATTTGGGTAAAAAACGTGGAATGTGGCTTATTCCCATGGATTTATCCTGAAAAAATGTGGAATGTGCCCTAGTCCCATGGCTTTATCCCTGAAAACTTCCTCTGTGGGAGAAATGAACCAGGAAAAAAATGAGGAAATTTTTTTTTTTTTTTTTGGGAATGACCCCTTGGAAAAAGCAAATCCCAGTGGAGAAAATCCCGCAGGGATTTGGGGCTGGAAGCACAGAATTTCTCGGGAGAGGGAAATTTCCATGCTTGGAATTTGTGCCAGAAAAGGCTCCGGGGTGAAACCGGAGAGCTGGGGAAGCTCCTGAATAATGGATGGATCGGGAGCTCTCGGATTCCAGAGCTGGAGCTGTTGGATCCGGGTCGGTTTTCCCATCCCTGCGGCTCCAGGCCCGGCTGGAATGAGAAATTCATCCCCCAAATCCCAAAAAATTCCTGGTTTGGGCTGATTTCATGCTGAGAATTGTCCTCCAAATCCCAAAAAATTCCTGGTTTGGCTGGATTTTATCTTAGGAATCATTCTTCAAATCCCCCCAAAAAATAATCCAGGGTTGGGCTGATTCTTATCCTGGGAATCATCCTCCAAATCCCAAAAAATCCTGTCTTGGCTGGATTTTATCCTGGGAATCATCCTCCAAATCCCAAAAAATCCTGGTTTGGGCTGATTTTATCCTGGGAATCATCCTTCAAATCCCAAAAAATCCTGTCTTGGCTGGATTTTATCCTGGGAATCGTCCTCCAAATCCGCCCCCAAAAAATCCAGGTTTGGGCTGATTCTATCCTGGGAGTGGCTGCTGGGATTGCCTGGAGGGATCCGAGGGCTCTGTGGNATTCCTGGTTTGGGCTGATTTTATCTTAGGAATCATCCTCCAAATCCCAAAAAATCCTGTCTTGGCTGGATTTTATCCTGGGAATCGTCCTCCAAATCCGCCCCCAAAAAATCCAGGTTTGGGCTGATTCTATCCTGGGAGTGGCTGCTGGGATTGCCTGGAGGGATCCGAGGGCTCTGTGGCATTCCCGGTGCTCCATTCCCAGTTTCCATTCCCTGTGCTCCATTCCCCGTGCTCCATTCCCGGAGTTCAGCAGCACCAGGAAATGAATTTCTCCATGGATTTTCCTTCCCCCAGTGGCAGATCCAGCCAAAATCCTTCCCCTGCCTCAGGATGATTTCCTGGGAAATCCCAGGAAGTTGCAGGTGGAGAGGAACGTGTGGAGTGGGAAATTCCATCCCGGTTTTCTCCTCGAATTCATGGAATTCTTTGGGATTCCTCCCTTTCTGGGGGAAAACATCGCTTCCCTGATGTATTTTCCTGGTTTTCCACCTTTCCCATCCCAGACTGATTTGTTGGCATCCAGAGAGAATTTCCCAAGGCAAACTCCAGCAAAATCTGCTCCGTGGGCATGTTTGAATCCCAAATTTTGCCTGGATAATTCCCAACTTTTGATTTCCTTTTGCTTTTCTTGTGGCGTGTCTGCTTTTCCCATGGGAATTGGATCTGGAAGAGCCCATCCCTTGATTTCCTCTTGGATTTGCATTTCCCAAGAATCTCCCTATGGAAAAGGGAATTGCTGGGCATTGCTGGCTTGGGGAAAAGGGGGAAAATCTGCTGGAATTTCACCTGGATTTGGGAAATGAGGAATCCTGGTGGCTGGAATCTCCCTTCAGAGCACTCCCAGGAGCTGGGCTGGATTTTCCAGGTGGGAGGAATTCTGTGGGATAGGGAATAATCCTGTGGTTTGTGGAGCAGAATTCCAGGATTTTCTCTCCTGGCTGCTTCACTTCCGCTCCATCCCAGCCCATCCAGGTGTGGAATTCCAGGCTTGGAATCCTTCCTGGATCCCTGTGATCCCGAGGATTCCCCACAGGCTCCGTATTCCTGGCTAATCCCAGGAATGTGCCCCCTCAGGAACGGCTGGAGAGGGAAAACTCCGGGAAGGAGGAGCTGGAGGTCCCTGCCAGGCCATGGAGTCATCCTGGGACTCATCCAAGGATTTCTTCCTGCTTTTCCCTCTGGTTATGGATGGGTTTGGGAAATTCCCTCTCAGCCACTTGGGATCTGGGGAAATCCCATCAAATTCCAGCCCTGGGAATGCCCAAGGCCGGGCTTGGAGCAGCCTGGGACAGTGGAAGGATCGTCCTTCCGTCCCTTCCAGGCAATCCATTCTGGATTTCTGGGATTCTCCCACCCCTTCTCCACGTTTTTTCCACGGGCAGGGACAGCTCCCACTGTCCCAGGCTGCTCCCGTCCAGCCTGGCTTCGGACACTTCCAGGGCTGGAGATTCCCAACTTTTTGTCCCAGTGGCTGCAGGAAGGACAAGATCCCCTCGCCTCTGGTTTTCCCAACATTTTTCCCCATTTTTTTGCCACTTCCTGCTTTGTTCCCACTCCAACCTCCCCATCCCGTTTTTCCTTCCTCTTTTTCCCTGCAAATTCCCAGCCCTGCAAGCCCTGCTCTTCTCCTGGGAGTTCCAGCTCGGATCCCTGATCCAAACCCTGGGAATTCTCTCTGGAGCTGTGAAAACCTTGGATGGTTTGGGTTTTTTTGTGCGGACCAGGAAGCGGAGCAGGAAAAGGGTGTGGGAGCGTTCCGGCCTTTCCGCCTCATTCCCGCGGGGCGAAATGCTGGATTTGGGAATCGGGGCTCTGCTGGAGCCTGGAATTCCCATCCCGAGCCTTGGGATTGGGCTCCTTGTGCCATCAGAGGTGGGAAAAGTGGAGCTGAAAATCCAAGGAAAAGCTCGGAGAGGGATGGGACAAAACTCATCCTCAATTTCCCGGCTTTAGGAGAAGTGAATCCATAGGGAGCACTGGCCTTGGACACGGAATTCTCCGTGGGAGCTGCAGCTCCTGCTCCGGGGGAGGAGCGGGTTTGGGAAACCCGAGCTCCCTCAGGAATTCCTCCCTCTGGAATGTCACCGGGCAGGTCCCGAGCCTTTTGTTTGTTAATCCCTGCCTCCAAATCCCTCGGGATTCTGCTCCAGAGGGGGATGGGCTCGCCAGGAGAATCCAGGCAGCGATTCCCTTCATCCCAGGGAAGGGGTTTAGGCGAGGAAAAGAATGGAAAAACCCCTGGGATTGAATGTGGGAGCTGGGGACACGGAGAGGGTTCCAGTGACGCTTCCCGGGATCCGCTGCCGCTCGGACATGGACGTGGAGCATCCCAGGGATCCCTTCCCGTGGGAATGTGCTCGGGGAAAGGGGTGGGAATGGGCAGAGCTGGGAAAGGGAAACCAGGGATTGAATCCACCCGGAAGCTGAGAGCAGCGGGATCCAGGCTGGGAAAATTCCGGAGCTGGCTCCATCCTGAGGGTCTGATCCATGTTTTGGGCCTTCCTCCCTCTGGAACTGCAGGATGCTGTGGATTTTCCCTCAGGATGGAGCTGATCCATACCTAGGGAAGAATCCTGTGATCTCAAGCTTGGCTGGATCCTCCTGGAGAGGCTCTGGGTAATCCTGGATTTTCCCTGGGATCGGGACGAGCTTCCAGAGGTTCCTCCTGCTCCTTCCAGCCCTGCATTCCTCGGCTGTTCCCAGCGCTCCGCTCTTTTCCAGGAATCATTCCAGGGAATTCATCCACCCCACGGTGTTTTGGGCATGGATTTTTGGGTGCTCAGACTTCCAGCTGCCCATCCTGGGGAGAATTCCTGGGAATGGGAGCACATCTGGAGCATATTTCTGCTCCCAGTCCTTGCACTGGCTCCGTGCTGGGACTGTGGATCTGATCCCAGGAATTCCAGCGGTTGTCCCGGGTGTTATCCTGGGTGTTATCCCGTGGCCATCTCGGTGCTCCCGAGGTGCCTCCAGGGCTTCTTTGGGTTGAACCTCAAGGCTGGAATTGGATTTGGATCCATCCCAGCCCGGAGGAGCCGCAGGAAAACACGGATGAGGTTTGTCGGTATTCCAAGGTTGGTGTTCCCGGCGTGGCTGGGCTGGGAATGGTTTGGAATATCACCCAGCTCCAGCGGGATCCCACGCCCCACGTGGAATGTGGGCTTGGTCCCGGTTGGATTCATGGGCACTGAAACTCCCAGTGTCCCTGGAAAAGCTCAGGTGCTTGGGAAAGCCCTGTGGGAAGCGATGGGAATCCTGGTGGATTTGGGATCTTCTCCAGCTCTCCTGGAGCACCTGGATGTCTCCCAGTCCTTGCTCCAGCAGGGAGCACATCCTGGAAAACCAACCGGCCCGGCAAGTTTGGAGTGGAGGGAGGTGGGATTTTTGGGGATTCCTGTTTTGGAGCAGGACAGGCTTGGACACGCTCGGGAGCTTGGGCAGGAGCAGCTTTTCCAGGGAAGAGCTTTTCCTCGGAGCGGCTTCTCCTGGATCTCTGCCTGCTCCTCCTTCCGTGCCTTGGGTGAGGAATGCGGGAACGTCGACAGCACCTGCTGGAGTCAATCCAGGAGATCCCATGGATCTGCTCCAGGGCTGGAGCCCCTCTGCTCTGGGAGAGGTGGGAATGTTCCCCTGGAGAAGGGAAAGCTCCAGGAGAGCTGGAGAGGGACTGGGGACAAGGGATGGAGGGACAGGACACAGGGAATGGCTCCCATTGCCAGAGGGCAGGGATGGATGGGAGATTGGTAACTGGGAATTCCTGGCTGGGAGAGACTGGGCTGGAATTCCCAGAGCAGCTGTGGCTGCCCTTGGATCCCTGGAATGTCCAAGGCCAGGCTGGAGCAGCCTGGGGCAGTGGGAGATGTCCCTGCCATGGAATGGGATCATCCTTCAGATCCCTCCCAACCCAGCCCATGCCAGGATGATTCCATGATCTCCAAACGTTTCTCCTGCTGTTCCTGGAGGTGAAAGCCTCATCCTCAGGGAGTGGGATGGGGAGGCTGCTCCTGAAGCAGCTCCAGGTGACTTTTGGGAATAACGACAGGAGCAAGGAACCTGTGACACTGGAGGAAATCCCTGTTCCAGCTTTTCATGGCAAAGCCATTCCCGGTGCTCCTGCCACAAGGGTTTGGGCAGCCGGGAGGCTTGGAAAAATCCATGGAGTTGTTTGTTCCATAAAACCCTTGGGGCTGGAACAGAGAAGCACGAGCCCAGCTCGGAGCCAGCTCGGAGGGGCCTGGTTTCCATCGGGAACACGCCGGGCATTCCGCACATTCCCGGCGTGCCGGTGCCAGGGGCCTCCTCCCAAAGAAGCTGGGATCCCTCCTGCCTCCCCAGCCAGGAGCTCTGGGCCTGAGGGAAACACGGATTTGGGATATTCCCCACCCAAACCAGGGAATGTGCCACCCCTGGCAGTGTCTGTTGCCTCTCTCTGGAATGCTGCACTCCCCAAACCTTCCCAGTTCCCTTTTGGGAAGGAATTCCTGCCTGGCAGGGTGGAGAGGGGCTGGGATGGAATTCCCAGAGAAGCTGTGGCTGCCCCTGGATCCCTGGAAATGTCCAAGGATGGGGCTTGGAGCAGCCTGGGATCATGGAAAGTGTCCCTGCCCATGGCCCTGATCCCAAAGGTCTCCGTAATTCTCGTTCTGGAATTCCATAATTTACCTCAGCGAGGTCCTGGAACACATCCCAGCATTCCCAGCACTCCTTGGAGTGGCTCAGACTCTTGGCCAGGAGATTCCTGTGCTGGAGCAGGAATGGGACGGAGTGGGAAGGGTTGGATTCTCCATACATGCTCTGGTGACTTCCAAGGTTGGAATTTTGGTGCTTTCCTGATCCTCTGCTTCCCAACCTTTTCCAGCTTTCCTGGGAGCGTTTATCCCAGTTAATCCCATCCCCAGTGGTTAATGAGCTTCACTCCCTCGTTATCCCCATGGGCTGAGCTGTTCCATGGATCCCGTGCCTCCGGGGTGTCCTGGAGGTGGGGTGAGCTCCTGCCAGCTGGATTTTCCAGGATTGTGGCTTTGGGAATTCCTCTTGAGGCTTGCGGGGTTTGGCTCCAGTGAGGAATCACTCATGGGAATGAGGGTGTCCGATCATAGCCCAAATCAGATGGGAATATCCTGGAATTGTGGCTCAATCCCGACCCCTGAGCTTCCCTGGAGGAGTGAAAACATGGAAAAACTTCCAGGTGATGTTTGGGTCCCTCATTCCCTCAGCTCCACCGTCCATTTATTCCAGAACTGGGATTTGCTCCCTGATTTTAGCACTTCCAGAAATGCTTGGATAACCACCTTGTATCCTAAATAATCCTTTTTTCCCCCCGTCTTTCCCTGAAAGATTTTTTTCCCATGATTTTGGATCTTCCCTGGGGTCTCCATCCTGAGTATCCCAGTTTTTAGACCCAAAAGGTCGGAGCCAGGGGGGAGTTGGGCTCTGCTCCCAGGGAACAGGGACAGGAGAGGAGGGAATGGCCTCAGGCTGGGCCAGGGCAGGCTCAGGTTGGATACGCAGAAAATTCCTCATGGAATGGGGAATGGAGTCCCCATTCCTGGTGGGATTTAAAAGCCATGGATGTGGCACCTGGGGACACGGATCCATGGTGGCCTTGGCTGGATTTGATGGTCTTGGAGGCTTTTCCAGCCTCAACAATTCCATGATTTCAGCTGCCTCTGGCTCCTGCTTCCAACATTCCCGCTTTTCCTGAGCGCCCACTGGGGCATCCCGGGCTTCTCTCACTGCTCTTCCCACTTTTCCCAGGGAGATCAAGCTGCGGAATTACGATCCCGAGGATGAGGAGCTGAAGAAGAGGAAGCTGCCCCCAGCCAAGCCGGCCTCAGGTGGGAGAAACCGGGAATGGGAGAAGGGAAACGAGGGCTTGGGAAGCTCCGGGCTCTTCCCGAGGTGGGGGATCCACTGGGATGAGGTGTCCATGGAACCTGGAGGGGCTGGAATGTCTGATCCTGTCACCCTCGCACCCCCAGCATTGCGCAAGAGGGGTGGGAACGCTCCCAGGCCCAAATCCAGGGATTCATCCTCAGAGGAGCCTCCTTGGAGGAGCCTCCCGGAAATTCCGGCTGTTTCTGGATTTATCTCGAAGGAAATCTTAGTCCAGAGTTGAGGGCGTTGGGGCTGGAATTTCCTCACCCCGAACTTCCATAAATCACCTGAGGGGGAAGTGAAGGAGTTCCCTGGATCCTGAAACGTGGAGTTTTCCTGGAATAAACCCCTTGAAAAATGCCCTGAATAAAAAGGGAGGGCTGGGAATGGCTGGGAATTCTGGCACTGCCCTTTCCTTGTGTTTTTGTAGGAGCTTAAAACTTCCACGGGAGGGGAAAGTCATGGAAAGGCTGGAGGGTGTCCAGGGAAGGGAGCAGAGCTGGGGAATTCCTCAGGGAGCTGGGAATGTTGTCCTGGAGAAAAGGAGGCTCTGGGGGGACCTGGCTCTGCACAATTCCCTGACAGCAGCCGGGGGGGAATTGGGATCTGCTCCCAGGGAACAGGGACGGGAGGAGAGGGAACAACCCGGCTGGATACTGGGAAAATTCCAGTTGTCCCGCAGGGGTGGAGCTCCATTCCTGGAGGGATTGAAATCCCTGTGGATGTGGCACTTGAGGACATGGGCAGTGCTGGCCCTGGCAATGCTGGGAATGTTTGGGCTCAATCCAAGAGGGCTTTTCCAGCTGAAATTGTCCTTGATTCCATGAAATCCAGGTGCTGGAGCGGGATGTGGCTGGGGTGCTGCAGCCCCTCCGTGGGTGGCTTTTCCCATAAGTGCTTTCCCGTTATCCCAGATATCTCCAGACCTTTCCCCAAGGCCTGGGCTGGAGCTTGACTCCTCCCAAGTGTCCCAGGCCTGGAAATGAGTCAGGGAGAGCAAAATTCCAGGCCTTTGGAGCAGTTGATCCCCGCAGATGTTGGGAAAAGAGGCCGTGATCCCACCTGGCTGCCAGCTGCCGTTGCTCTTGGTGGGATTTCCATCATTCCCAGATCATTTTTAGGAGCCTCCAGGAGGGTTTGGATACCCAAGGGATGTGCTCACGGGTGGGCGCTGTGTTTTTAGGGAAAGCTGTGGGAATGGGGTTTTAGGGAAGCTTTGGGAGCCGAGCCTGGAGCGCTGGTGGAATTCCCAGTTTTCCAACGCCGATCCTGTTTCCCCATCTAGTGGAGGACACGGTGAAGGAGCAGCTGGAAGCGGCCAAGCCGGAGCCCATCATCGATGAGGTGGTACGTAAAGCTGGAGCCGGAATTCCTGGGAATCCAGAGCTGGAAATCCGGATTGGGGAATCAGGAGCTGGAAATCTGGATCTGGGAATTCCAGATCTGGGAATCCAGAGCTGAAAATTCAGATCTGGGAATCTGGAGCTGGAATTCTTGAGAATCCAGAGGTGGGATTCTGGATTGGGGAATCTGAATCTGGTAAATCTGGATCTGGGAATCCAGAGCTGGAAATCTGGATCTGGGAAATCTGGAGCTGGAAATTCAGATCTGGGAAATCTAGATCTGGGAATCCAGAGTGGGAAATCCAGATTGGGGAATCCAGATTAGGAAGTCCGGATCTGGGAATCTGGAGCTGGGAATCCAGAGCTGAAAATCCAGATTGGGGAATCTGGATCTGGGAATCCGGAGCTGCTCCGTGCCAGGCTCAGGCTGGAATGTTGCCTTTGGCTTTCACTGGATGTCTCCTCTCCTTCCCTAGGATTTGGCAAACTTGGCTCCCAGGAAACCTGACTGGTGAGTGCCTATGGAATGCTGCTCCCGGGAAAAGGGTGTTGGAGTCACTGGGGGGGGTTCCAACACCTTGAGTTTGGAACACCTTGAGCTGGAAATATCCAGGAAAACCTGACCTAGGGGTTGAAAATGCCAGGAAAATCCCATGGGAGGTTGGAACAAGCTGATCTTTAAGGACCCTTCCAACCCCAAGCATTCCATGATTCCATGGAATTGGAAAACCCTCCTAGCTGTGGAGGAAGACACAATTCCCTTTTCCTGCTGATTCTTTGGGATGCTTGTCACCAAGGGATGGGCTGGTTTTGGAGCGGCGGCACTTGGGAAAGAGAGGGAATTTCCACGGGGAAATTCCAGGTGGGCCCTGCCTGGCCACGGAATCGTCCTGAGCCCGTCGCTCTCCTCGCAGGGATTTGAAGCGGGATGTGTCCAAGAAGCTGGAAAAGCTGGAGAAGAGGACGCAGAGAGCCATCGCGGAGCTGATCCGTGCGTTCCGGAGCCGCGGGAGCGGGGTGGCTCATTCCAGAGGGATCCCGGGATCCAGGCTGGCAGCTGGCTGGGCTGGGGTGGGGCTCCAGACCGATCTGGGAAGCTGCTGGTCCCAAGGAGCTTCCCAAGGATTGTGCCAGGGGAAGGGTTTCGGGGTCCTGCGCTGGGTGACTCCCAATCCATCCAGTCCATCCCTTCTCCATGGCTTTTCTCCCGGCAGGAGAGCGCTTGAAGGGGCAGGAGGGGGAGCTGGCGTCGGCCGTGGGGTCAGCAAAGCAGGAGGGAAGCGACTCCGACTGAGGAGAATCCATCGGGAATGGCCTCCGGATCCGCGTCCCTCGGGTCCCTCCCGCCTGGGACTGCTCATCCCTTTTCCTGAACTTCCCCAATCCTGGAGGAGAGGCAGATCCAAGGAGCCTGGCTGGCTGCTGTGCTGAGGAACTTCCATGGAAAACTTTATGGGATTGTGGGGGGTTGATGGGAGCAGGACAGACCCCCCCCAGTTAGCTGGAACTTTCTTGGAGCAAGGAAAAGTGGAAAACTCCAGGCTGGGGCTGGAAATGTCCATCCAGACTTGCTGGGAAAGGAGGGAGATGCCAGCAACCCTTGGAAAAGCAGGATAATTTCCCAGGGATTGGTGCTCCTCTTCCTGTACAGAGACTACTTGAGGCTCTGAGTGTTTGGGAATATCCATGGCCAGCCCTGGAATCCCTGTGGGAAGGGGCTGTGTGGCTCGGGAATTGTTGGTGCTCTGCGTCTGGCTGAGTTTCATGTGGGATTTGCTTTGCTCCCGGAATTTCCCAACCTCCGGGAGCGTGTCCTGCTCCTCATTTGGGGGGGTTTTATTGTTAATGGATCTTTTCCTAATAAAACAATTCCGTGTGGAAAAAGTTGTCGTTTGTCCTGCGGAGGAGTGGGAAGAGGAGCAGTGGGATTGAGCCCATGGAAGTTGGAGGAGCAGAGGGATTGAGCCCATGGAAGTTGGAGGAGGAGCAGTGGGATTGAGCCCATGGAAATTTGAGGAGCAGTGGGATTGAGCCCATGGAAATTTGAGGAGGAGCAGTGGGATTGAGCCCATGGAAGTTGGAGTGGGATTGAGCCCATGGAAATTTGAGGAGCAGAGGGATTGAGCCCATGGAAGTTGGAGGAGGAGCAGTGGGATTGAGCCTGTGGAAGTTGGAGGAGGAGCCGTTGGATTGAGCCTGTGGAAGTTGGAGTAACCTCAGCAGGTCAAGCATGATTCCTGGGATGGGCTGATCCAGGTGATTGTGTGATCCAGGTTCCTGGGGTGATCCCAACCCTGTGCCTCTGGAAAAGGTGAGCAGGTGGGATCGGCCGAGCTGATCCTGCAATTTCCTTGGAAAACTTTATTGTGGCTCTGGGAGATCTTGCAGGATGGTGCTGGAATCCTCTGGGTTTGATTCCAAAGGTTTTATCCCGAGGGGAAACATCTGGTGCCAAGACAAGATTCCAGCTGGGATAGGAAGAGCTGTTCCTGGTAATTCCCACATCCTGCTGCTCTTTTCCTGGTGGATCATTCCCAGGGTGATGGATCCTTGTCTCTGTGCCAGGATCTGCTGCTTCCCACTGCTCCATGCTTTTTCATGAGGATTTTCCACCTGCCAGAGCCCCATTCCTGCTTCCAAGGGATGCCTGGGAGCAAAGAGCAGCTGGAAAATCCCCTGATTCCTCCTCCATTCCCAGCTTCCTTCCTTCTCCTTGGCTCTCCTGTTCCCGGTGTTTGCAGCCGTTCCTGCTCCGTGCTCTCCCCTTGTGTGATTCCCAGGTGTGTGGGGACAACGGGGACATTCCATGGAGCTGTGGGAGAGCTGCACCCACCTGGGCCAGGCTCCGTGGTGGGATGTGCCTCTGGATTCCCTCTGGATTCCCTGGTGGGAAAACACCTGAGCTGGGGCCCCAGCCATCTCCCTGTAAGGTGTTTTTGGTGGTTTTCCCTGTTTTTCCTTGGATGGGGGACATCCAAGTGCCCCTCACCCTTGTCCTGGGGCAGAATATTTCTGGAAAGGCAGTGGGAAGGTTCCGTCTGGGAATGCTGTGGCTGCTTCATCCCTGGCAGTGTCCAAGGCCGGGTTGGATGGGGTTTGGAGCAGCCTGGGACAGTGGGAGGTATTCCCTGCCCATGGAAGTGGGATGGATGGGATGATCCTTAAGTTCCCTTGCAACCCAAATTGTTCTGGAATTCCCTGATTCCATGGAGCCATGGAGTCTCTGAAATGCCCTGTAGATGTCAGCAGATCTCCATGCACAAAACTGCGCTGTGTCCAGCTGTTCCCAACAGCTGGAATCCGGATAAAGCCAGGCTTTGCTTCCCTGACTGGGATGCTGCCAGCTGGAATTCCCATCCATCCATCCATCCATCCATCCATCCATCCATCCATCCATCCATCCATCCCTTCCTTCCTTCCTTCCCTGGCTGAGGCCAGACCAAAGGTGGGAAGCAGAATTTTCCCTCGTTAACTTTCAAGGGGAAAACATTCCCTTTAAACTGGCTCCAGTTCCAGGCACAGCTTTTCCCAGTTCCTGAAGGGATAATTTTCACTTCCAGCTCTCCAAGAAAATCTGACTTGGAAATGAAAAATCCCAATGTTTTCATTTAGGACGAACCTCAAATGAAATGTCCTGGATTTCCCCTTTCCCATGTGTTTTCCATGTTTATTCCAGGCTGAAATTAAGCCAGGATCAACAGATGCAGGATCCTGGCATGGGATTGGGATCCCAGTGTGAGACAAGTGATGGGGTTTGGAGCAGGGATCCTGGCATAGGATTGGGATCCCTGCATGGGGAAGGGATCCAAGGATGGGAGTGGGATCCTGGCATGGGACACAGATCTTGGAATGGGACTGGGGTGCCAGCACAGGGCAGCGATCATGGAGTGGGACTGGGATTTCAATGTGGAACAGGGATCCCAGTGTGAGACAGGGATCCTAATAAGGATCCTAGCATTGGAATGGGGTCCCTGCACAGGAGAGGGATCCTGGCGTGGGACAGGGATCCCAGCATGGGACTGTGGTCCTGGCATGGGCAGGGATCCCAGCATGGGACAAGAATCCCAGTGTGGGACAGGGATCCTGGCATGGGACAGGGATCCCAGTGTGGGACAAGAATCCCAATGTGGGACAGGGATCCTGGCATGGGACAAGAATCCCAATGTGGGACAGGGATCCTGGCATGGGACAAGAATCCCAGTGTGGGACAGGGATCCTAGTGTGGTGCTGGGGTTCTGGTGAGGAACAGGGATCCCTGTATGGAAAATCAGGGATTCCTTCATCTGCAGGAAAGCCTGTTTCCCTCGGGCTGATCTGGAGCCTGGTGTCGCTGCCTTTTGTCAGGGAAACGTGGACAGCCCCGACACGGCCCCAAACTGACACCGGGGTCAGATCCATCCCTCAGGATCCTCCTGGCCGTTCCCTCTGGATTATCCCCTGCGGACATTCTGACCTTTTAAAAATTGGGATGTTTCTTTCTCCCCTCCTTGGAAATGCCACCTCCTGCCTCTTTTCATTGGATTCCCCCCTGTGCTCTCCACGCTCCGGCCTTGGAAGTTCTGACATCCCTCTGTCCTATAAAAACCAGGCCCTGGGATGCTCTTGGCCGAGATGAAAGGCACCAGGGTGGGCTGGAATTTGGAGGAGCCTCTGACGGCTCCGTGACATGAAGCAGGAGTGGCCCTGGAATGCCAGAGTGGCCGGGATTCTCCGACCTGCTGCGATGATGGAGAGGAGGCTTCATCCCGAGCCCTTGGCCCCCCAGGCCGTGGTTTTGGAGCGGTCACGCCCACGGCCGAGGTCCGGCTTTCAAGTGTCTGTCTGCCGAGGGGACATGAAAGGAATTCCCGGTTTTTGACAGCTGCTGAAATCCCTTTTGTGGTGTTCCCGGCCGGACTCTGCCCAAGCTGAGGGTGTGTGCCACCTCTTCCAGCTCCAGAGGGATTTGGGGTCATTGCTGCTTCTGGAACAAATCCCTCTGCTGGGCTGCTGGCCTGACGCTACAGGTCCCAGTTTCCCAGAGCAGGTTCCTGGGATTTTTTCCTTTGGAATGCCTGAGCAAAGCTGCCGGGAATGGTTTTTTCCGTAAACATTTGGGATACTTGGAAAACGCTTGGCAGTATGCAAGGGCTCTCTGGGATTGTTGATGGATGGGGTTTGGGAACTCTGGGAGACCTGTGGCAATGGCAGGGGGAGAATGGAGGGATCCCTTGGGATGTTTCCTACGGCATGGGAAACTCAGATGTGGGAATTGGGAGTCCACACATTGGAAATGGCCTCTGAGGGAATGGGGAAGGGCAGCTCTTGGAATTCCTTGATACCTTCCAAAGGGATGGGACCCCCCCTGCAGAGCTGCCCCCAGCCCCGGGGCCTGGCCGATGACTCCAGTGAGCTTCCAGTCAGGAAAATTTTCCTGGGACTTTGCCATCCTTTTATCCTCCTGCCCCGTTTGTTTGTCGTTCAACTTCCAGCCAACGTTGCAGGAATTGCCTTGGGAAGTTTTCCCGTGCCTGTGCTGGGAAGAATGGGAATTTGGGTGTTGGAGCACGCTGGTGCAGCCTCTGCTGGACACAGCCCCTGGGATTTGCTCTGGCACCTGCTCCGAATTCCCGGGGACAGCCATGAGCCCTGGGCACATTCCTGCTGGGATCAGAGTCTGTCAGCTCCAAAGGGAATTCCCGGATGGAGAGCTGCTCCTGCTGCCCACGTCCCACTTCCAGTGGCTTTTCTGCCTCTGGGCACTCCATGGAATTCAGAGAAGGTCGTCCCTCGGAGCGGGATGATTGGAGCAGGATCCTTTTGTCCTCTCCTCTGCTCATCCCTAACGGATGGTGAGCGTGGAATTCGTGTCCCTGTGACCGTTGCAAGNAGCTCCCTGTGCTGTTGGATCTGGGGCTGGGGCAGCTCTGCGGGTGGGGTCTCACCTAAGGGGGGCAGAGGGGCAGAATCCCACCTCTGGATACCCTTTTCCAGCAGAAAATTCCAACTTTACTACAGAACCCCAACCCCGTTCCTTGGCCCAGCGAGGCCATTCCTAAAGAGTTTTTGCCATTGGTCCAGAACAATTCTTCCTGTTAAAATCCCTGTTAAAACAAGAAAACCAGGAGCTGCTTCCAGCTCCGTAGGATTTTTTCCCCCTCGTATTATGATATTTGAAATAAAAACACCCTGGGAGTTCCCATAAAAGTCCTGCTGAATTTATGACGTGATTGTTAGAGAGCAGAAAACGTCCAATAAAAAGGAATTTTCAGCAAGAGCCCAGCCTCCCACGGCTCTTCCCGGGCTCCATCTGCGGTAGATGGAGCTGGAAAGAATAAAGCATCTTGGAGGCATTTGGAGATTGTAAATGTAGCTAAAAATAGCAAATCTGTGCCTTTATTAAGGATTTTTCCCTCTGGGGAATCCGAAGGATTGAGGAAAAGTGGAAGCTGGATGAACTCATCCCACCCAGGTAGCACCAGGAGAGGTTTGTCCCAGGAGTGTTTCCCTTCCAGCTGTGGGATTTTGATCTATTGTTCCCAAAAATAATGACATGAAGAGAAAAGAGGGAAGGACTTGGCGTTCCTCCGCATTTAATGGAGAATTATGGATGTTTGGGAAGCTGAGGGTGGTTCTTGCCCTGGGAATACTTGGCAGAGTCATCCTGGCTTGATGTTTTCCAAAACGCTTCCCAGGGGCGCTGGAGCTACTGGGATTGTGTCCTTCAGAAAGCTGAGGGACAGCTGGAGCGTGGAATTTCTTAAGGACCTGTCCGTGTCTCCGCATGGAACAGAAGTCGGGAGCGCCAAAACACCCCGGCAGCTGGAGACGTAAGGAGAAGGCTCTTCCCATGCCTGTCAGCACTCGGAGTCGGGAGAGGGAAGAGCTTCCCAGTAGGTCTGCGTCGGAGTTGGGGTCGGACCGCGCCAAAGAAAAAGGCAGCTTGGGAAGTTTATTAATGGAAATGCCTGGAAGTGTCGGGGAGGCCTGAAATAGCAGGAAAAGCTTCTCTTCTCATGTTCTCCCTCCTGGAAAATCGGGACAGGTATTTGGGCAGCGGGGTTGAGTTAAAAGAATCTGGGAGGTTCTTCTGGAGGTTTTTCTGAAGGTCCTGCTGGGAGGTGACTCCGCACCTCAATCCCATGAGGATTCTGCTCTCCTTTATCCCTGCGCTGCCGAAAACTTGTGGAAATCGGGAGGAGCTTGGCTGATGGAGGAACTTTGAGTTTGGGAGGTGAAGGAGGAGGTTGGCTGATGGAGGAACTTTGAGTTTGGGAGGTGAAGGAGGAGCTTGGCTGATGGAGGAACTTTGAGTTTGGGAGGTGAAGGAGGAGCTTGGCTGATGGAGGAACTTTGGGAGGTGAAGGAGGAGGTTGGCTGATGGAGGAACTTTGATTTTGGTTGATGAAGAACCTTCAAATTTGGCAGGAAGTCACGCTGGAACATTCCCGCCCCCCAGTGATCCAATGGGGATGATTTTATTGCCTCCAGTGAGGATGGAAATCCTTCCTTGTTCTGTGGGAATAATAAAGCAAAGGAATTTTAAGCTTCCCGACGCTGCTTTAATCCCTGTTGGCGTTTTGGAGGGGGAGATTCCAACCAGGCATCTCCCTGCAAGGGGATAAAGAGGCAGAGCTGGAGCCTTTGGAGATCCAGGGAAAAACTTCCACTGACTCCAGTGAGTTTGATCCAGATCCACGTGGATCCCATTTCCAAGCAGAGTGCGAAGTGGGACAGGAGGTGAACGAACGCAATTGCAAATTAAAGTGCAGCCTAATCCATAGGGAATGATCGAATTCCTGGGCTTTTCCTCAAAATCAGCTGGGATGAGCGTCAAGGAAAACTTGAAGGGGGTTTTGGGGAGCTGACAGGAATTTCCTGCTGTGATTGTTCATAGGATCATGGAATGATGGAATTCCAGACTGCCTTGGGTTGGGTTGGATGGGGTTTGGAGCAGCCTGGGACAGTGGAAGGTGTCCCTGCCATGGCAGGGGTGGGACGGGATAATCCTGAAAGTTCCTTCCATCCCAAACCATTCCCCGATCCTGTTCTGTGATCATTTCACTTCCCAAAACACCTCATCCCTCCTTCCACAGGATCCAGTCCATCCTGAGCAGTCACATTTCCCAGACAGCTCCCTATGGAATTAAAAACTCCCTCCTTGGTGACAACACCAAGGGCTTGGTAACTTGTCCTTCCCTTTGCTGCTCTTTCATCCGATGGCATTCCAGAGCCCAGGAATCCTGGCTTTCAAGTGTCTGTTCCCATTAAAACTTCTCCAGAGGAGCTGTGGATAACGACTAAAGCCATTCCCAAACCCTCCTTGCAGCCGTGCAGGGACACACGCGCGCTCCCCTCTCCGACCGGGAAGAGCCAGCCAGTGTCAGGATGCAAATTTATGCAAAGTGCCTCGTTCTGCCACGGAAAGCTTTTCATTCTTGACTCTGCTCCAAGCAAAATCCCATTAGGTCCTAAAAATTAATTTCAGGCACGTTTCCCCAGTTGTTTACAATTCCCCTCTCCGCCGATTCCAGCCGCAGGCCGGGCCCCTCCTGCTGCTCTCCTTGATTTATTCCAGCCCCGTCGGCCGCCTCCCCGCAGCCACGCTGTGTGTGCTGGGAAAGCAGAAGATTCCAGGGCAGGATTGTTGGGATGGACAGAGGCTTCAGCCCTGCATTCCCTGTGGAGCTGTAAAGCAGGGCGGGATGAGGGGCCGGGATGTGCTCGGATTTTGCTGAAGTTTATCCTTCGTCCAAGGAGAAGATGGGAGTTGGGAATGGCCTGGAGCGGGTTCTGCTCCACCTCGCTCCTGGCTACAGCAGGCTTCCAAGGCAGAGTGTCCTTTTCCATAACCATCATCAAATCATGGAGTGCTTTGGGTTGGGAGGGGCCTTCAGGATTGTCCTGATTCATGGTCCTCTCCTGCTCCAATCAATCCCAAATCTTTTGTGCACTGTCAAGGCCAAACTTCCCAAAATTGTCACCGGGAGAGCGGGGAATTACGTTTCACCCCAAGGGCTGAGGGGGAGGTGCTGGTCCGTGACGAGGTCCTGCTGTTCCTGGAGACGTTCTCCACCAGGAGAAATCCAGCTGGATCCCCTGGCCCTGGCCTGGTGTCCCTCTCCCACCTCTTGGGAGGTTTTTAGGGATGGTGGCTTTTCCATGATTGGCTTTTCCAGCTGGAACAGCACCCAAAGGGCCAGAGTGTGCTCAGGCTGTTCCCAGGCTTTAGGAAAACCCTCTCCAATATTCCGGATATCTTTGCACAAGGAAACTTCTGGTTTTTTCCACTCGTGGCTTCTTCCCTCCCTTCCTGCTCCTGGTTGGAGCTTCTTCCCACCATCCTCATTGTTCCTGTCTTTCCCAAGATCCTCTCCTTAGATCTATCAGCTCTTCCTGCTCCGCATATCCAAAATTCCAGGCTTTCCTGGGTTTCCTGCTCTCCCTGGCCCACCTCCAGTGACAGGGAAGTGTCCCACGGCTCGAGAAAGTTGGGATGACCCAAGGCCGAGGATCTCTGCATGCCCCCATTGGATGGTGCTGGGAAGCCAAGTGGAGAATAATTTCAGTGGAATAACTGAGGTGGAAAGGGAATTTTAGGTTCCTAATCCATCCCCAGGTATCCTTGGAAATCCCAGATGGGGCCAGGCACTTCCAGAGGCTTCTCTCCCAATGTCCCCATGATGTCCCCTCGTTGTTCTGCTGTTCTGCTCTGTCCCAGCCACCACTGCACCGACTCCATGGACAATTTGTTTAATTAACTCATTAGCAGGTGCAGGCATTCCAGTAGTTCCAGTCCCAAAGGCTTTGTTGGGAATTAACACTTCAGTGGAGGGAAAAGGGCTGGGTTCCCTGCTCCCAGGATTGCAGTCCCGGGATATTCTGATCTCTGCTCCAAACCAGGGGGTGTTGGGATTGAACCAGCACAGGGGCTTAGATGGGATTTTGGGAAGGAATTCCAGGCTGGGAGGGTGGGGAGGGGTTGGGATGGAATTCCCAGAGCAGCTGTGGCCACCTCTGGATCCTTGGCAGTGCCCAAGGCCAGGCTGGACAGGGCTTGGAGCAGCCTGGGACAGTGGGAGGTGTCCCTGCCCATGGATGGAATGGGATCATCCTTAAGGTCCCTTCCAAACCATTCCAGGACTTTATGATTCCATGTCTGACCAACATTTTAGGGAGAACAGAAGGGAATGATGGAAGGGGAATTCACCAAATTCTGGCGCATCCTCAGCCAAAATGAGGAAAAAGCTCAGGAAATCCTGGATTTGATCCCTTCTTGCTCCTAAGCCTTGTCAGATCTCTTCTCCTCCACAGGAGCAGGAAAAAGATCCGGAAAAGGGGGAATCCCACGTCCTGAATAAAACAAACCTGTCCCTGAAGGCTGACCCGGCCTTGGGAAGGGCTGATCCTGCATCCTGGTGTCCAGCCACGCTGGTTTTCCAATGGAGATGTGCCGGCAGGAGGAGAGCAGCTCCCCTGGAATGTTTCCTGGGGGTGGGTGAATTTATCCAGCCATCTGCAGAGGGCTCTCTCCACACGGGGATGGGGAAAGTCTGGATTCAATCCTGGGAATTCAGCAGGGGGAAATAACCGGGGCTGGGGCTGCCATCAGCAGCTGGGCTTTTATGGTCCTGGGCTAATAAAATTTCAGGCATTAATATGGAGTGAAACACGATTCCTAAATCTTGGAGCGAGCTCTGAAAGCGGCCAAGGAGGAGGTGCCAGAACTCCAACATTATTTGAGGACCTGCTTGGGAAAAGGGAAGGTCGGATCCCGATCTCGGAATCCAGGGATGAGGGAATTGAGGTGCTGGGGGTTGGCTTTGAGGGAAAAAAATCCTGGCTATGGAACGGTGGGATTTGCTGGGAGAATTGGTTTGAGGAAGTAAATGAATTTCTTTGGGAAAAACTGCTTTGCACAATCCTGGGATTCCATCGAATCCACCAGGGAAGGCAGTCACCGGTTGTTGGGGTGGACTGGGATGGAGGGAAACGCCTCTGGCTGGATTCCCTTCCCTATGGAATCAGGGTTTTTTCCCTCTCCGATGGTTCCCTCTGAGAGTGAGAAATCCCAGCACAAAACGGAAAGGAAAAGAGGAAATAAATGACGTAAGTGAGGAAAAGCACGTTGGATTTCGGGAATATTTCATTTGTTCTCCATAGAATTCCAGAATCCCAGAAAAGTTTGGTTGGAAGGGAAAAAATTCCCATTCCAGCCAGCCCAGGATTTGTGCCTTTCCCAGCAGCTCCATCCCTGCCCCAGCTCTGTGACCCATCCCACAGAAAAACCTGGGAATGACAGGATTCCTCTCTATTTCCATACACACGGGGCATTGATCCCAGGCTCTGTTTTATGGGATGAGGAGGGGGGAAAATGGGATGGGAACAGGATAGGGGGGACCATGAGGGAATTTCATTTATGAAGTCAAGCCCTGTTCTGGTGGAAATCAAAATTCCTGTTCTTTTTTTCCCCCCTCTCTATTAAACTCCCTGTCCTTTTACAGGAAGCCTTAATAAATTCCCTTGGGATCTTTCAAATGGAATTTTCCAAAATCATAATTCCCCCATGGAAGTGTTGGCCTGGGGATCCACCACAGGGGGAGAGCCTGGAGCCAGGGAATGTTTGGAAGCCTGTAAAATCTCCTCGTTAAGTTGGAATTCTGAATGCTTTGCCTATGGAGAAAGTTCTCCAGGAGCTCCTTCCCATCTCTGGAGCGGAGGGAAAAGCTGGATTTCCACGCCTGGGATGGAGGGAGAGCAGCACTTGGAATGAGGGAGGGAAAAACCCTCACAGACCTTCTGCTCCGAGGAGTTCTCTCTGCAAGGATCCCTCCTTTTTCCTGGAGCTCCCCAGGTCCCCACAAAGAGACTTTTCCATGTAGGAAGGGGTGGGAATAGGCCTTGGAGTGCTGGAACTGGGTCAGGAAGAGACGATCCCGGTGGGATTCTGATCTGGGATACAGCAAGGAAAGGCTGGGAAGGGATGATCCCAGAAAGGTGCAGAGCCCAGGGAATGAGCAAGGCAAAATCCAGAGGAATGGGAATGGGAATAGGAATGGGAATGGAAATAGGGATAGGAATGGGGATAGGCTGTCCCAAATCCTCCAAAATCCCTTCGGGATTATCCGTTTCCTTGTCTCTTCAGCCTGGAGAACAAAGGGAGAGCTCAGAGCCCTTGCAGGGCCTGAAGGGGCTCCAGGAGAGCTGGAGAGGGACTGGGGACAAGGGACAGAGGGACAGGACCCAGGGAATGACTCCCACTGCCAGAGGGCAGGGATGGATGGGAGATTGGGAATTGGGAATTCCTGGCTGGGAGGGTGGGGAGGGGCTGGGATGGAATTCCCAGAGCAGCTGTGGCTGCCCCTGGATCCCTGGCAGTGCCCAAGGCCAGGCTGGAGCAGCCTGGGACAGTGGGAGGTGGGAATGGGATGAGGTCTCAGCCCCTTCCATCCTAAAGCATTCCAGGATTCTGGGTTTCAGCCACTGAGCAGAAGCTTTTCCTAATCCTCCATCCACGTCCAAGCTGAATATTTTTCCTCCGAGTTTTTCCTCCAGGTTGCTCTGTTTCCTTCCTGTCATTACTTATTAATCCATTACTAAATATTAATCCATTATTAATCCCCAGCTTCTCCAGGAAATCCATCCCAGTCCCTCCTCACCCTCCCTGCCAGGAATTCCTTTCCCATATCCCATCCATCCCTGATCTCCTTCAGCTTAAATCCAATCCTTTCCAGGCATTCTGGAGCCGTGAAGGCCCTAACTCTGGAATTCTCCTGTTCCTGTGTCAATTCCCACCCTGCAGGAATTTTTGGGAAGCCAAAACCTCCCGGACCATGAATCCCCTTTGTGTGGTTTAATATCCCAGAACATTCCAGGTACAAAACCCCCCCTCTGTGGAGTGTGTCCCAACCCCAAGCAGCAGAAGGAAGCTGACACTTCCCACTGTTTCCATCCCCATGGAAAATCCCCCTCGTTTCACCGGGATCAGCGGTTCCATGTTTGGGATCAGCCTCTCGTGGGGTCGGTGGCACCCGCAGGACTCATCCCAAGATCCCTCTCCATCGTTTTTTAAAGGACAAGGACAATTCCCGTCCCTCCCAAGACTTTTATCATTCCATGGGCTCAGCCTTTCCCTTTTTCCTTCCAAGAGGCTTTCCCAGCAAAAGGACGGAGAGGAAATCCGGGATTTGCAGCTTTTACTGGGCAGTGACGCTCCAGGGTGGCTCTTCCTTCCCAAAACCCTAAAAGGAGAGTTGGGAAATGGGGATTCCCGCTTCCATGGACACAGAAGCCTTTAAAATCTGGGAAAAAGGGGATTTTAGAGGGATCATTCCATGATCCCCCATGAGAGGGCATCTCAGCCCTTCCTGTGGAGAATCCCGGGGCTGCAGCTCCCATCCCTAAAACCTGCAGCCCCTTCCCGCTCCTCTGCAAACCTTCTGGAAAAGATGGAATTCTTTTCCCTGCCTCACTTTCCCTAGGAGCAGGGAATGTCCTGGGCAGGTTTTTTTTTTTGTTTTTTTGGGAAAACCGGACATTTGTGGGGTTTTGTTGAGTTTTTAATCCCTCCTGAGCATTTTTATGACCCATTATCCAAACCACAGCAGGGATTCAAGGATTCAGTTTAGCACGAGCTCCTCAAAACCAATCCTAGGAAAAGAGGGATTTCATCCCTCCTTGTCCCAGAAAACAAGACTCAAGGGGAGCAGGAAAGTTGTTGCTGTAACTTTGGTTCGGCTCCAGTTTGGGAAATGTGGGGAGGTTTTTTTTTAAATTGTTTCTTTTTTTATTCCTTGGGTGTTTTGCCATCCAGGAATCCTGATAATTCCCAGTGGAATTTTTTCATTTCCCAGCTTCATCTCTCCCCTTCTATTTTTGGGAATTCTCACTCACTCTGGGTTTGGACAGAGGTTGCAGCCTCCACTTGGGAAGGAACTTCCTTGGCCAGGAGACTGAGAATTCCCAATAAAACCAGTTTTCCTCCAGGACTGATCCCATTCCCATCCTCACAATCCCACTGTTGGATCAAACCTTTGTTTCGCCCAGAAACTCCTGTTCCTGCTGACAGAAGTTAAGGAAAACCAGAGCCAGGATTTTGCTGGTGGAGTCATTCAGTAGAAGAATTGGAAATGCTGGGAATGTTCAGCCTGGAGAAGAGAAAGATCCAAGGACAAATCAGAGCTGGAGATGGACTGGGGACAAGGCATGGAGGGACAGGACACAGGGAATGGCTCCCACTGCCAGAGGGCAGGGATGGATGGGAGATTGGGAACTGGGAATTCCTGGCCGGGAGGGTGGGGAGGGGCTGGGCTGGAATTCCCAGAGCAGCTGTGGGTGTTCCCTGGATCCCTGGCAGTGTCCAAAGCCAGGCTGGAGCAGCCTGGGGCAGTGGGAGGTGTCCCTGCCATGGCAGGGTGGGAGTGGGATCATCCTTCAGATCCCTCCCAACCCCAATTCCGGAATTCCAGGATTGTGTAGCACTTATTCCACACAGGTAGCACAAAACCAGTTCCAGTGGAGTCACAGACTGCCGGGACATGGAATATTCCCAAGAATCTCTGAGGAAAACCGCTTGGATTTTCCCCAAAGTGGATCTTCAGCTCCTGCTGGATTGATCCCATTGTGGGACTGATTTAAACGCTTCCCTTTCCCGGAGCTGCAGACATGGAATATCCGGGCAAGGAATAGCAGAGGGATGCCAAGGAAACAGCTCTGGCTGCTGGTGGAGAGTGCAAGGAGTGAAAGGATCATCCCCGACTGTAAAATTTCACTTCCCAACTTTCTGGGACGAGTCGGGAGCTGGGAAATTCAGGGAAAGATCCATTCTCCTGCCCCCCGGAGGCTTTAAAGCTGCTGGAGAACATTTTGCTCTTCCCAATCCCATGGAAGTGGCAAAATGTGGCTGTTGCTGGTGGCTGGGAAGCTGCAGGAACACCTGGAAGTTCTCCTTAAAATCCCTGGGTTCGCTCCAAGCTTGGTGAAACTGTCCATTGGAATTTTTATTGTGGCTTTTCCTGCCTTTTGGCTCAGCTCCTGAATCCCATCCCCAGCTAAACGTTGGAAGCCACCTCCACCAAATCACATCCCGCCAGGAGCACGGGAGCACAGAGATCGAGTTTCACTTGGAAAAGCAGGAAAGGGAAGGCAGAACTCCACAAACCTCTGCCAGGAGCGATTCCTTCAGGACAAAAGGATGTGGAGCTCAAGGCATTGTGCCAGCTCCGCTTGGCGAGGAGAAAATCTGGGATTCACTGGAGCTGAAGGCCCAGGATGGCTCAGGTATCCTTGAAATCCTGGGGGAAATCCCTAATCCAACACTTTGGCCCCGTCCCACCGGCAGGGAATGATTATTTTTGGAATAATGGGTCATATATATAACCACGTCTCACCTTCTAGGATATTCTTGGAAGGATTTCTCAGCCTCCCTGGAATTCCAGCTGGCAGGAGGGGGCTCCCAAATGCTGGGGGTTNATTATTATTATTATTATTATTATGATCTTTTTTATTATTTTTGGAATTTTACAGGCTGAAAAACCCCATTTCCTTCCTCGTTTTCCAAGGAATTTTCCCTGCTCTCAGGACTGGGCAAGGCAGGACAAGCTGGATTTCCCAGGATGGGCTTGAGGCAAAGCTGGCCCAGGCTCCTTGTCCTGTTTTAAGTCCAGCTCATCATTTTAATCAAGAAGAGCTCCAAGGTTTCTCTGTGATCCATGGGAAGCTCCGTCCCGCGAGAATTCCGTGCTGGATCATCCTCGGAGCCTGTCTCTTCTCTAGAAGGTGCCACATCTGCCCGCAGCTGGTTCCTCACTCTGCACCGGTTGTTTTAAGCCTGGAAAGAATAAGCAGGAGCCCAGCCCATTCCAGCCGTGCAGGATCCATGGATTTATGGCCACATCCCATAAAACCCGGCCATGAAATCCCATCTGTCACCAAGGGAATGAGCAGTTCCTTGTTCAGCACCTCCTGGCCACATTCCAGCGGCAGGACAAGGATCCATTGTAACTGCTCCGAGGTTGTTCAGCTCCAATTCCCACCTTCCTTGTTCCCAGCTCCTCCTTTCCTTCCATTCCCACTCCATTGGAATGTCCTTGTTGCTGGAGAATCCAACAGAAAATGAGCTTTGGTCACTTCTTTTTTTTTTTTTTTTTTCTTTTCCCAGAGAGATTCTGCCCTTTCTTGTGTGGATTTGTGCTGGAAAATCAGAGTCCCTGGACTTGGAAGGCACCTCTGGATACCCTTGGATCCATCGCTGTCTCCCAGTTCTTTGCTTTCAGTGACGTCTCCACCAGAATTTGGGATCTGACTGAATTCTCATCTCTTTTTGGGGTTAAAATACACAAGCACGGCCCAATCCGACAGGTCACGGAGGGAGAACAAACTCCGTATCCATGAAAAGGACCTGGAACACACCCAGGGTGGGAGGAATTCTGTCTTCAGAGCAGCCCCATGAGAGGAAGAAAAGGGAAATGGGGATCCCAAGTGCTTGAGTTTGATCCCTGTTTTATCTCCTCTCCATCCTCTCAGGAAATCCAAGGTGCCAAGGAAATTCACCTGGCATTTCTGGAGTGCTGTTTGCTCTTGTGGCTCTCTGGAATTAGGAAAACTGCTGCTGGGTCCTGCTGGTGATTTCTCATGTGGATTCCCCACAGCCTGGAATTTGGTGGGGTGGGATCTGCTCTTGGGATCCTCTGGAGCAGCAGGATCCAGGTCTGGATCCAAGTCCCCTCCCTGTGACAGTGCTGGTGGCACTTTGGTGCTCACGGACACCGGGATGGGGGAAGAGCCTGGAGCTGCTCTTAAGGGTGTAATCCCAGACATTTCATCCTCTCCCAGAATCCCGGGATGATTTGGGTTGGGAGGGCTCTGAAGGATGNCATCCTTCAGATCCCTCCCAACCCCAATTCCGGAATTCCAGGATTGTGTAGCACTTATTCCACACAGGTAGCACAAAACCAGTTCCAGTGGAGTCACAGACTGCCGGGACATGGAATATTCCCAAGAATCTCTGAGGAAAACCACTTGGATTTTCCCCAAAGTGGATCTTCAGCTCCTGCTGGATTGATCCCATTGTGGGACTGATTTAAACGCTTCCCTTTCCCGGAGCTGCAGACATGGAATATCCGGGCAAGGAATAGCAGAGGGATGCCAAGGAAACAGCTCTGGCTGCTGGTGGAGAGTGCAAGGAGTGAAAGGATCATCCCCGACTGTAAAATTTCACTTCCCAACTTTCTGGGACGAGTCGGGAGCTGGGAAATTCAGGGAAAGATCCATTCTCCTGCCCCCCGGAGGCTTTAAAGCTGCTGGAGAACATTTTGCTCTTCCCAATCCCATGGAAGTGGCAAAATGTGGCTGTTGCTGGTGGCTGGGAAGCTGCAGGAACACCTGGAAGTTCTCCTTAAAATCCCTGGGTTCGCTCCAAGCTTGGTGAAACTGTCCATTGGAATTTTTATTGTGGCTTTTCCTGCCTTTTGGCTCAGCTCCTGAATCCCATCCCCAGCTAAACGTTGGAAGCCACCTCCACCAAATCACATCCCGCCAGGAGCACGGGAGCACGGAGATCGAGTTTCACTTGGAAAAGCAGGAAAGGGAAGGCAGAACTCCACAAACCTCTGCCAGGAGCGATTCCTTCAGGACAAAAGGATGTGGAGCTCAAGGCATTGTGCCAGCTCCGCTTGGCGAGGAGAAAATCTGGGATTCACTGGAGCTGAAGGCCCAGGATGGCTCAGGTATCCTTGAAATCCTGGGGGAAATCCCTAATCCAACACTTTGGCCCCGTCCCACCGGCAGGGAATGATTATTTTTGGAATAATGGGTCATATATATAACCACGTCTCACCTTCTAGGATATTCTTGGAAGGATTTCTCAGCCTCCCTGGAATTCCAGCTGGCAGGAGGGGGCTCCCAAATGCTGGGGGTTGTGTTCCTATAATCCGCTACAAACTGAGCGGGAAAAAGGGAATCAAGGCAGGGAATGAAAGCCGAGCTTGGTGAGGGGGCACCAAGCAAGGCTTGGAAGCCCTGGGTCTCTCCGACCATTCCTTTGACTTCCAGACCAGATTCCCACTGGATTTGTTTCATTCCGTCCTCAAGTGGCCGAGTTATCCATCATAAAAAACGAGGAAAACCCCTCAAAAGTCATGGATCCAACCCTCGTGCTCTGGGATCATTTCCTCCCTCAATTCCTTCTTAAATCCAGTCCCAAGGACCTGTAGGAACCCTGTGGTGTCCCCATCCCAATCCGGGCTCCTCTACCTCAGCAGTATCCATAAAACTTGTGAGATGGACTCCAGCCCATCCCCTTTTGTCCATCTCCGGCAGGAATGCCCCCAATTCCCTGTGTTCCAGGGAAAAGCTGGACCAGCAGCTCAGCTAAACTGGACCAGCAGCTCTGCCAAGTCACTTCCAGCTCTGGCTGGATTTAGGAGCTGTGGGAAGCTGCCTCACAGTTATTCCTCACACCAATCCCAAAGTCCTTCCAGGTGGGAATGTTGTTTCATCCCAATATATTCTGGTTTTCCAACTTCTCCTAACAGGATTTATGCCAAGCTTGGAGATCCCAGGAAAATCAGTGCTGGACATTTCAAAGAACCTAAATCCTCCTGTTATTATTATTATTATTATTATTATTATTATTATTAT
>VWZV01011765.1:1044-14367 GCA_013397155.1 Irena cyanogastra | reverse complement strand
TCCAGGGGAACATTCCCAGCTCTCCCAGCCTGGCTCCAGAGCAGAGGGGCTCCAGCCCTGGAGCAGCTCCATGGGATCCTCTGGATCTCTCCAGCAGCTCCAGCTCCTTGTGCTGTTGGATCTGGGGCTGGGGCAGCTCTGCAGGGGGGATCTCACCCCAGGAGGGGGCAGAGGGGCAGAATCCCATCCCTAATCCCGTGTCCCACCCTTGGGATCAGCCTTGGGGCAGGGGGCCTCTCTGGCCTGGGCACATCCAGCCCCTCATCCCTGAACATCCCAAATCCTTCCCCTCAGGCTTCTCCATCCATTCTCCATCCAGCCCGTGTTTGTGCTTGGGATTGCTCCCACCGGGAGCCAGGACCTTGCCCTTGTGGAACCTCACGAGATCCCTCACAAAGAGATTTCTGAATTCCCATCTTAACTGCTGCGTTCTTGTGCATAGATCCACATGCAATTCCTGAAAATCAGGAGTAATTCCTGTAAATCAGGAACATTTCCCGTGAAACCAGTGACACTCTCAGACAAGCCGGGATCAGGGCTCCTTGCTGGCATTTGTGCCGAGGGTTTTTCCCTCCAACCTCCTTCAATGCTCTCTTGTCCACTTCCCGTTTCAATTTAGCCCCCAAATCCTCATTTCCTTTCCTGTTTTTCCCTCTGGGCATTCCCAGGGGCAGGAGCTGCAGCAGGAGCTGTGGGATTAACCCACTCCAGCTTGGACTCTGGACAAAGCGGCTGCACAAGCTCCGGGAGAGCCTGGACAGAGATGTTGGATTCAGAGCATTCCCTGGCTCCCTTGGACAGCGGGAAGGTCTCCTCTGTCAGAGAGTTTTTCCCTGTGGCTTCCAGCACACACATAATTTTTGGGAACGAGGCCCCAGGGCCCTGCTGCAGCGGGGAACTGTTTTGATTGTAACAGGCTTTGATTCAGAGCAGCCAGAAATTATTTATTTTCCTTCAGCTTCCCTCCCCCCCTGCATTCCCAGTCGGGATTGAGGAGCTCTGTTTGCTCGGGGGCTCCTCGGTACCTGGGATGAGCAGAGGGATCCTGCTGGAGCAGGACACCAAATCTTGGAGTTCAGGTGCTCCAAAATGTGTTCCCTCTCCTATTCCCTGCAATCCGTGCTGGCAAGGAGGAACGGGAAGCCCAGGGAAGTTGGTCCTTTTGTAGGGAATCTCCCTGCCAGGAGTGATTCCCCTGCAGGAATGACAAGGAATTCCACGTGGTCCTTGCCATAAATCGGTGGAAGATGAGCAAAGCCCTTCCCTCTTCCTCCGTTTCCAGAGTATTTTGGGCCAAAAATGTGCCCTGGCTGAAGGGACTGTCAGCAGCAGCCCAGCCCTTGGATTGGGATCAGGGACGTTCCGTTGCTGTGACCCCAGGCCCTGCTCCAGCCTGGCTGGATAATGGGATTTCTGCCCATGGCAGAGGGCTTGGGAGCAGATGATCCTAAAGGTCCTCCCCACCCGACCACTCCATGAATTTGTGATTCTGTGATTGTGCTTAATTAGGTCCAGCTTTAATTTGGTCTCTCTTGGGAACCACTGATGAATCCTGAGGGATTTTTTGGAGCTTTGCTGAGTGACCGCTCCTCGTTTCACGCTCCCAGAAGTTTGGAGGTGGATCCCAAAGCTAACTAAAGAACTCTGAGGTCCACGTTTGGGAACCGTGACCACCAACTCCTTGGCTTGATGCTCTAGCTGGGGTGGAGCTCTGGAAAATTCCTGAGCTGCAGATAAGACGTGCAGATAAGGAAGAAGGTGATGGAACACCAGCACAGGTGCCCAGAGCAGCTGTGGCTGCCCCTGGATCCCTGGAAGTGCCCAAGGCCAGGTTGGAAGGGGCTTGGAGCACTCTGGGACAGTGGGAGGTGTCCCTGCCCATGGAATGGGATGATCCTCACGATCCCTTCCCACCCAAACCATTCCATGACTCAGAGTTTTTCCCGCTCCACAGTAAATTTCCAGCTGATTTTTCTGTGACAGTAGCACAGTGAAGTGACCAGGGATGGATTTGATCGTTGGCCCAGATTTTTGGGAATATCAGAACGGAAGCTATGGAGCTCTGCTCGGGTTGGCCTCCAGCAGGCAGTGACAGAAATCTCATCCCAGCACTGGGACAAGTGCCTGGGACTGGGACAGTCCTGGCATTTCCTGGATATTTCCCGTTACACACAAACACCAGCGATTTCCTGTCCAAACACACTTGGATAAAACACTGTTTTCCCAAAAATCCCTTTTCCCTTTCCGAATCCTTTCTTGGATGCATTTTTTGGGTCCATTTGCACCGATCCCTTTTGGAGCTGTTGCTTCCATGGCTCATCCCGTGTTCTCCTGGATGGGCCCTGACTCGATGATGCCACCAGGGATGGGCTGTGGCCTCTTCCCTGGATGGGAGGTCAGAATCCATGGCTGCAATGACAGTGACAAAAAGCCAAACCAGCTCAACCTGGTCTCCCTTGTCCTTGTGGGAAACAGCAGCTCCCAGGATTTGGGAAGTGTGAGACCCCTCCTCCACAGCAGGAGTTCAGGCTGATCCAGGTGATTCCGCTTTTCCCCTTAAAACAACATGGCTCTGAGGTCTCGGCAGAAATTCTGGAGTGGAAAAATCCAATATTTCAACTTCTCCTCCTGCCGAGACAGGAACAAACACGGCCAGGAGTGAATTTGGCCATTTCTGTGGCCGTGACTCACCTGCTCGGGGTGACCAGCCTGGGAGGCACCAAACCCTCCCTCGGCCCAGTTTGCCAACTGAGAAAGGCCTTGGAGGGGATCCTGAGACAACCAAACCTGGGACTTCTCATCCCATCCCCACATCACCTCCATCCCGGAATGAATGAGGAGCAGGATAAGATCCCCAGCATTCCATCCTCCCATCAGCTCCTAAAGGCAGCAAAATCCCATTCATGAATTCTTCTCTTCTCACTTTGCTTGGTGGGATTCCTTCCAGAACATTGTAAGTGACTCTAATTTTGGGATCCTCTCAAATCCAGGCAGGATCTGGGCTCCGCACAGCATTTCCCTGGTTGGCAGAGACTTTTCGGGGTGAATGAAGGAGGTTATGAAGGCAAACAAAACCTCAGCTGAGTTTTGGTGACTGGAAAAGGAACAATTTATTTCCGGAGCTGTCAGGGCAGTATTTTTTTTTGTCCACCCCTCCTCTCACCGAACTGCAGAACTCATCCCTGAAAAAACACTGTGGATCCATTTCTCTTCCCATTGAGAGTGTGGCTGGCATTCCTGGATGATTTATCTGCCCACTTTCATGGATCACGCATTGGGAGTTAATTTGGGCTTGTGACAGCTGCTTAAAACTCATCCATGTGGAAAACATTCCTGCTGTCAGAGGAATAGAACCAAGCTGATCTCTGTTTCTTGTCATGTTCGGGATGACAGGGACTCATCAGCTTCAAACGTTTTTTTCCTGATTCTGGCCCAACTTTTGGGTCATTTTTCTTGGGTTTCATTGCTGGATGCTCAGCTGCAGGAAATCAGATGGGGGCATTTATAGAACCCTGGGATGGTTTGAGTGGGAAGGGAATTTAAGGATCATCCCAGTGCCACCCCTGCCATGGGCAGGGACACCTCCCACTGTCCCAGGCTGCTCCAGCCTGGCCTTGGGCACTGCCAGGGATCCAGGAGCAGCCACAGCTCCTCTGGGAATTCCATCCCCACCCTCCCAGCCAGGAATTCCCAATTCCCAGTCTCCCATCCATCCCTACCCTCTGGCAGTGGGAGCCATTCCCTGTGTCCTGTCCCTCCAGCTGTAATCAGACTCTTCATGTGGTTCCTCATCCCTTATTACACTTTTGACATTCCTTGGATAACACAGACACTCCAGGAGAGTCCTTTGGCCAGGATGAATTCCCAGCATTTGCCTTTGAAATGTTTTGCTTCCGTATTTCTGTGTCTTTGAGTTTTCTTTTCACTCTGGGCTCTGCAAATCTTCGATGGTTGGTTTGGCTGTGCTTTAAAAACATTCACACAGGGACTAAAGAAATGCTTTATTATGATTATTATTATTATCATTGTTCTTTTTTATTGCTATCTCCCTTCCAACTTTCTTTTTTCCCTTGGGATTCTCTGAGAATCAGAATCATCCCAGGACTGTTTTGCTTCTCTTGCTCAGCCTTGGCTCCTTCCAGTCGGTGGCTCTGGGTGCTGGGGAGGAGCAGTGGGAAGGAGACGAGCTCCAGGTGCCAGCTCAGCCCCTTGGGAAGGGCTGGGAGAGCTGGAGGGGCTCACATCCCACATTTGGGAAGGGAATCGCTCTGTGATCCCCTCTGGCTGTGAGCAGGAGCCCGAGGCAGGAGTCAGCTTTGGAATGAGATGTTAAATGTTCCTCCTCACCCAGCCTGAGCATCCGGATGTGCTCCGTGGCAGCGCCTCGGATCGGGGTTCCCAGAGGGCCACGCCCAAGGTCCAGACTGGGAGCACCAAGCAGGATCTGCCTCCCCTCCCCTTTTGGTGTGGGGCTCTTTGGATCCTCGATAGAATCACGGAATTGTTAACTTTGGAAAAGACCTCCAATATCAAGTCCAGCTGTCTCCAGCACTGCCAAGGCCACCCCTGACCGTGTCCCCCAGCGCCACCTCCACATGGATTTAAATCCCTCCAGGAATGGGGACTCCACCGCTGCCCTGAGCTCAATGGCTTTTTCCAGGAAGAAATTTTCCCAAAATCCAGCCTAAACTCCTCTGGCCCAGCTCGAGTGCAACAACTGCACGTTCTCAGCCTCCTCGTGCTGTGAGGACGTTCCAGAGGCACATTCCTGCTGTATCTCATCTCCAGCAGGACAGCAGATTCCCCAGACAATTTGGGAACAGCCTCGCTGGGGCTCAGGCTCTGAGTGGTGCTGTCAGCATCTTCCCAGATCCTGCTGAATCCCCGCTCCCCGGGACTGTGAATCACTCTAAAATCCAGGAATTCGAGCCGAGGTGATGCGTGATTTATGAAATCCAACACCACGGCGCCACGGGAGCTGTAAAATCCAGGGAATTCTGGAGTTCATATACACATCAACACCACAGAGCGAGGAGTCTCAGCAGGCGGATCCAGGGGAGGGAAAAACGGCATCCTGACATCTTGGTACCAACAGAGTGTCAGCAATTTGGAAGGAAAACATGGAAAAACATTGCCCAAAGGGCTCCCTCAGCCCTTAGGAAAATGAAAATAACAAATCCTCTTTAGTTGATTAAATAAACTGCGGATGTTTTCCTGGGATTTTCATACTCATCTGGAATATATTAAGGGGAAAAGAGATGTCAGAAAGTTGGGAATTGGGATCAAATAGCAGATGACATTTCAGTTTCAGATCTCACTTCCACGAGCATGGAACTCATAAAAATAACCTGGGTATCGGACACGGAACGTGCCGGCACAGGCAATCAGTTCTCCAGGGATTTTGGGAATGAAACACATGGATCATTTAAATTGCACCTGAGGGAGATCTGAGCAGGACCTGGACCTTGGGAGAAGCCTCTGCTTCTGCATTGCAAGAACTCATTTTGAATGACCAGATCTCGGTCTGAATGGCATTTTATATTCCGGAAATGGGAACGTTTTCCATGGTTGGATAATCCCTGTCCCTTCTCCGATGTGGGCTGGATCCTGCAAGTTTAAATCCCTCCAGTTGCCTGGGAATCTGTGTGGAATAGCCCGAGAGATCCAGCTTTTATCTCCTGATCCCGTTGCTGGGCAAGAGGGATCATGTCTGGGATCTGTGGTGAGCCAGATTCCAGGCTGGTGCTGACTGGTGGAATCCAGTAGGAGTCCCCATTCCTGGAGGGATTTGATATCCCTGTGGATGTGACATTTGGAACGTGGTCAGTGGTGGGGAAGGGTTGGACTCCAACTTGGAGGGCTTTTCCAGCCTCAGCAATTCTGTCCTTCTGTCATTCCAAGTCTACCTCTGAGAACTCCATCCTAAATGAGTTTTCCCTTCCTAAAAGTAGGGAAGCACTGGGCTAATGGCTTGTTCTGGAAGAGACAGAGCAGCCACTCCGTCCGCACCACCGGGATTATTCGGACATTTCTCTCCCTGTTACAAATCCTCATTTTCATGGAATGAAGAGGGACAATCCTTCCCCATCCGGGATCTGCGTTGCCCCATTCACCATCCTCATGGTCCTGCTCGCAACATCAGGAAGAACCGAGTGCAGGATGTTTCCATGGATTTAGCAATCCAAGTTTCCTTGAAGTGTTTCAGTGATGTCCCTTATGGACATCACCCATTATCCCAATTAATGGGGATTTTCCTGGGGGTGACAGGGGCCTTTGGAGGTGCAAAGGTTCTGTTTGTACGAGGAGAACCTCTGGAGAAGGGAAGAAGGGAAGGAAAAGGGAAGGAAAAGAAAAGAAGGGAAGAATGGAAGAAGGAAAGAATGGAAGAAAGAAAGAATGGAAGAATGGAAGAAGGGAAGAAGGAAAAAAAGGAAGAAGGGAAGATTGCCTTCAGACTTCATGCAAAAATGGCCTGCGCATCCCACTGACAGAAAATCATAGAATTATAAAATCGTTAATGTTGGAAAAGACCTTTAAAATCAAGTCCAACCATCTGCCCAGCACGGCCACCATGTTCACCATTACAGCGTGTCGTCGAGTGTCACATCCACACTTTTTGGGACATTTCCAGGGATGGCGATACCACCACTGTCCTGCGCAGTCTGTTCCAATGATCTACCCCCCTTTTCTTGAAAAAAAATCCCTAATATTGAGTCTAAACCCCTTTATATGTTTGCAATGTGTTTCCCGTGGTTTTAATCTTGAGTGAGGGAAGGGAGAGATGAAGTGGGGATGAGGCAGGTGCAAAAACTGGGAGGAACACTTGGAAGAGGACATTGGGAATTCTGGCTTGCTGTTTTCCTCAATTTATGGTTTTGCTGCCTCCCAAATTCCTGAATCCAGCACCATTCTGCAGCAGCTGAATTTGAACCTTTGCTCGTGGTGGAAACCATCAGACATGGCAGCACCTGGACCGTGATGGGAATTCATGGAAAACATTTTGGAAATTGAGAGCAGCACCCAAAACTGTTGTGGGACGTGCTGCAGCCACGAGTTCATGCTCCCGCTCCATCCCCTGTGGTGCCATTTCATTCCACTGGGGTAAAAAAATTCCTAAATTTCTTCCCTGTGACCTCTTGCAAAGTGAACTGGGCCGAGCTTAAAATTTAGGTTATTTCAAGCTTAACTTTGGGCAGCTTTATCCGAGGGCTGATGGATTTTGCCTCTAAAACCTTGGATGTGTTTCCCACCCCGCAGCTCCTGGGTGCCCTTGGTGCTGTAATTGTAGCACTGATGACATTTCCATGTCTGGAATAGTAACAGAGACGTTTCCATGGAATACCCGAGGCATTCCTGCCCCATGTCCTGGCCGCGCTTCCAGCGATCCCAGCCTGAACAGAAGCCTCACTCTTGTGGCCATGGAGCGTTTTTCCCTCCCTACGTTTTTTGGCCGTTAAAGTCTCCGCTCCCTTTCTGAATCCGGCCCTGGGACTGGGCTTTGCAGACTTTGGCAAAGGTGAATTCCACAGGATGTGGGGCCATTTCCTCTAATTTCTCCTAAATATGGCCACTAGTTAAGTTTTACGGACTGTTTTCCTGACTCTTTTCCTGTTCTCCTTTCAGGGAGCGGGAGCGGCGTCGCTGCCCGTCGATCCTGCTGCAGCTGGATTCTCCTCTCCTGGTTTTCTGCTCCGTGGAGATTCCCAAACCAGAAACATCCCTAAACCAAACTGGTGTAGAGGATCCAACACCTCCAAAACCGGCGATCCCCCTTTTCCAAAGGTTTCATTCATTCCCAGTGTCTCTGCACTGGGATGTACTGGGTAAGGCTGAGGTTTTGGTGTCCTCCACTCTCCTCCTCCCTCAATCCAATCCCAATTCCCCCTGGAAGTGTCCAAGGCCAGGTCGGAGCACCCTGGGATAGTGGAAAGTGTCCCTGGCCATGGCAGGGGGTGTCACTGGATGGGCTTTAAGGTCCCTTCCCACCCAAACCATTCCATGATTCCATGAAAATAGAAAAAGCCAGGAACAGCGTCCCATAAAACCACTGGAAGGGCAACAACCTGATGTGCTCCATAGCTGGGACAGTAAATGTTTATTTTCACTCTGACATTTTTTAAAAATTCGTTTTCTTCTTCCAAGAAAGAATTCCCTGAATCCCAGTGGAATCCCAGTTGAATCCCAGTTGAATCCCTGGAGTGAAGGCTGCATTAGGAGTGAACAGCCTTCCCAGAATTCCAAGGTGGGAACTGAAGGAAAAACACTCTGCAAAGGTTCCCAGGCCAAAGCCCTGGGGCAACTGAAAGCTAAATTAAAAGGGGAAAAAAAAATGAATATTCCCTATTAAACCCAAACCCCAAAGCCTAAGGAAAACACTAAAAGCAATGATTAATATGACAACTGGGCAGCTTTCCCTGAAGACCTGAATTCCCATCAGGATAATCAAATTTGTCTTAAAAATGATAAATAGAGCTACCACTGACCTAAAAATGTTCCTTGATCCCACCACGCTCCAGCTCTTCAAACAGTGGCTGCTTCATCGGGAAAAAAACCCATTTAAATAAACAAATCATATAAAACAAAACCCACAGGCCCGACGCGGATTTTTTCAACGTTCCCTCAGTCTTTTTTGGCTGTTCCGTTCCCTCCCTGGTGTCCAGGTGTAAACAATTCCCAAAAAGAGACGTCTGTGTCCCTGAATTCCAGCAAAGGTAGCGCTTTGTCTTTCTTTCCCAAAAAGGCTCTCTTTGTGTGCAGTTTCTCCACCAAACCCGCGATGTTTGGGCCTTTTGATTATTTTTCCCCTCCATTTCTTTTTTTTTTTCAACATTCCCGTCTCCTTCCATTGGTGGCTCTGGATTCCTTAACGAGATTCCTCTTCCTCTGGCTCACGGCTCTCCCGTCGCCTTTCCCGCTGCCTGCTCCCCACAGACCCCACATTCCCGGGCAAAGCTTTGGCCTTCCTGCCCGCACTCCCTGGGCTCCTTGGAGATGCTTTGGGGCCATCAGGACTTGCCAGGCGAGGGTGGGAAGGGATCTTTGGCATGGATCAAATCCCATTGGATGTCCTTGAGGAGAAGGCCATGCTCGGCTCTTTGGGCAGCGGTATTCCTGCAGAAGAAAATCATGGAATGTTTTGAGTTGGAAGGAACTCAAAGCCCATCCAGTGCCACCCCTGCCATGGCAGGGACACCTCCCACTGTCCCAGGCTGCTCCAGCCTGGCCTTGGGCACTGCCAGGGATCCAGGGGCAGCCCCAGTTTCTCTGGGGATTCCAATAAATCCAATAAATCAATACCATGATTCCAATAAATTTGCTGCTCCAGGTGTTACCTGCGACGTTGTCATGCTCAAATCCGACATTGTTCTCAGGGATGGTCCCACACTGTGGGAATGCCCAAGGGCTGGTTGAAGTGGGAATTTCATCCTCCTGTTGTTGCCTAAACCACGGATTTCGATTTCAAAGGAATGTTCTGGATGCTGTCAGTCACCATGGGAACCTGACAGGATTTTCCACTGGTCCATCTCACGCTCAGGTGGTGTTTGGATCCCTGGGATGAATCACCTGCATCCTTTTGTCCCAGGTGTCTCAGTTTCCCTGAGTGGCAACATTTTCCTGGCCTTGGTGGATTAGGAACCACAGACCTTGGTCTTCACTTGGAATCTTCTTAGGATATGAGAAAGGGACTGGGGGAATGGCTCCCACTGCCAGAGGGCAGGGATGGATGGGAGATTGGGAACTGGGAATTCCTGGCTGGGAGGGTGGGGGGGGGCTGGGCTGGAATTCCCAGAGCAGCTGTGGCTGCCCCTGGATCCCTGGCAGTGCCCAAGGCCAGGCTGGAGCAGCCTGGGACAGCGGGAGGTGTCCCTGCCTGTTGGAAANCTTCTTCTTCTTCTCCTTATTCTTCTCCTTATTCTTCTTCTCCTTCTCCTTCTCCTTCTTCTTCTTCTTCTTCTTCTCCATGGGTTTGGGTGGTTTTGTGTCATTGGAGGGAAAAGTCTGCACTGCGGGCTTCGAGTGATCAGTTATTGGGTTAAAAGTGGAAATAATTTGGGTGTCATTCCTGAATTGGACAGTTTATCCTTAACAGGCCTTGCACCCAGACACAGCTGGGGCCATTTTGTGCCTCGTTAGTGAAGGAGTGCAGCACTCACTGCTGTGAGCTGGGACACTGATGAGAGATAACAAACACCTGAGTCTGAACGGGAACTGTCTGCTTGAGTGCCTTCAACCCCGACCTCGACAGGGGCAGATAAAGAAGCTGAAAAGTGGCACCTGCCCATGGAATGGGATGACCCTTAAATTCCCTTCCCACCCAAACCATTCCAGGATTCCATCACTCCGCTGAGATTCCCAAGTTTAAGCTGTTGTTTGTCACTTTCCAGGTGGCGGCAGCTCCCCCCAGCAGAGCGGCTGCAGCTCTTCTTGGATCTTTCCACGTTTTCCAGTTTATCCGGCGTTCCCGTGGCCCTTCCCTAATCTTAAACCAAAACCCACCTCTAGCGAATGCCCCAAAATCCCGACTATTCCTGTGCATTTAGGGATCTACAGTTTATTGGGAAAGAGAATTTCCTTACCGGTCATAAAAACATCAAAACCCTCAGAGCACTTAATCCCTTATCAGTTCTGATAAGGACCCGGAATAAAATCAGGTAATAACAGGAGCCCCATATTTGACCCTAATAAAAAAACCCTAAATAAAAATCCCTAAATCAAGGGATTATTTAAATCCCTTGGGAAATGAGGAGAAAGGGTAGGAAGCAGAAGGAAGTGGGAATGAGACTTAACAGGCAGGGAATTTGTTCATTCACTTTGGGGGTTGTTTTTTCCATCACATCCAGGGTTGATTAAAAAAAAAAACCTTCCTAGCCTGATTCCCAAATCTTATTTTCTCCCCTTCTGCAGTGAAGGAGACTCAATTATTTGTCAGAGCTCCCTCGGGAATAATTTATGGCTCAGGATGAAATTATTGCTCCCTCCAGGCTCCATGGATGCCTCTCCTCCCTGAATATGGGACAGAGTTCGGGGATAAACCTTTTAAATCCTCTCATTTCTATAAAAATATTCCTCATTTTTGCAAGAAAAGGGAAAATCTGCCACGGATAAATTTTGAAGCAAGTGGGAGATTAAAAGGGCAGTGAGGGACAAAGGGTTCAGTTTCCTGCTGGGAATGAGGGATGGAAGGAGGAGGTGGAGAAATGCCAGAGCCACTTTTATTTGGGATTGGGAGATTTTGGGTTGATCCATCCGAGATCTGGGACGGCAAAGGCACAGTGGCCTAATTATTGCAATTTATTAAATATAAATTATTGTATTCTCTGTAAATTATTGTAATTAAATAATTTAAATTAAATTTTTAAAATTATTGTTTAGATTATTATTTTATTTTTTGGATTCCATTATTCCATTTTATTTATTATTATTAAAACTATTAAATTATTATTTAAATTATTATTTTAAAATCAATTATTGTAATCTCTGCTGGAAAGGTGTTTATCAGGCATAGGGAAGGATAATTCCAGATAAATAAAAGAGGAATTGTCCTGCACAGTCTCTGTATCCAAGTGTCTCCTTTTCCAACAAAATGAAGCCCAGCAGGGTCAGGATTGAGACTCGTGGCAGGGAGAGAAACACAGGGAAAAAGGGAGAAATAGGGGGAGAAAAGGCTGGGAAAAAAAGGGGAAAAGGGAGAAATTCAGCGAGCAAAGGCATGAGAAACCAAGGGAAAAGGAGAGAAACACAGAAAGCAAAGGCTGGAAAAATAAAGGGGAAAAGGGGAAAAACACAGAGAGAAAATGCTGGAAAAATAAAGGGGAAAAGGGGAGAAACACAGAGAGATAAGGCTGAAAAAACAAAAGGGGGAAAAGTAAAAAAAACCGGAGAAAATGCCGGAAAAATAAAGGGGAAAAGGGAGACATTCAAGGAGCAAAGGCACGAAAAACCAAGGGAAAAGGGGGGAAACACAGGGAGAAAAGGCTGGGAAAACAAAGGGGAAAAGGAAGAAACACAGAATGCAAAGGCTGGAAAAATAAAGGGGAAAAGGGAGACATTCAAGGAGCAAAGGCATGAAAAACCAAGGGAAAAGGGGAGAAACACGTAAAGCAAAGGCTGAAAAAACAAAGGAGAAAAGGGAGAAACAAGGAGAGCAAAGGCTGGAAAAATCAAGAGAAAAGGGGGGAAACTCAGGGAGCAAAGATTGGAAAATCAGCCCAGACAAGAGATTTTGAGAGCTGAGATTTCAGGGATTCCCCAGCACGAAATCCCAGAGGAGACGGAGCTGCCTTGGCTTCCTGGGAATTCAGGAGGTCCAAGAAATTCTGCTTTTCTCCCTGATTTCCATGTCCACCTTCCTAACCTCAGCCTTTTGCCAAGCCCGGGGTGCTTTTCCCTGCTCCAGCATTCCCAGGGCACCTCAAGGGTTAATCCAGGAGGACGGGGCTGGGCAGGGAGATCGATTTTCCTGCCTGGAGTCTGTAACCTGAGCCGGGCTGGGGATGGACAGAGGAGCCCCGGCATCGATTCCCAGCCTGGAATGTGATCCGGGCTCAGCCTGGAACGTGATCCTGGAATCTCAGGTGTCCTCGGTGCTCCTTCTCCCGCGACACCTGCGGGATTTTCCCAGCCCCACCGGGAGCCCGCGGTGCTCTGGTGTCCGGGTTTGACAGGCGGGATCTGCTGAGCGGGGCCGGAGCCTCCCCTGAAGTGGGAAATGCAAACCTCCTCCCTCTGAATTATTGTCATTCTGAAGTTAAGGGGCTCTCAGGCAAAGATATGGGAGTAGGAATTGATAAAAACAGGCCAGATTTTCTTCTCCTTTTTAAAAGCCTTTACTAGAATCAGCTGTGGGAGGGGAACTCAGAGGCTGCGCACATCACTGCTGCTCCCACGGGGCACCACAGAGGAGAAGGTGTGAGTCAAATGTACTGCCCACACTGCAGAGTCGGGATTCCTTCCTCACGGGAGTTCCCAGGAAATCAATTTGGTGTATAAAGTCCAGGGGTGTCTTCGTTTTCCAGTGCTTTCGAAGTTATGGTGAGAAAGAAGGAGCTGAGAAGAGCTTTCTAACAGGTAGCTTGACACTCTGCTGACTTGGTGGTGTCCTTCGTGGGCCTGGATTTGGTGCTGGCTCGTTGCTTTAGGGGCTTTTTGGTGCGAACCGAACTTCCTCTGTGCGCTGGACATCATGGGAAGTTCTCTGATTACCATGGTGGGCGGGGTCCTCAGTGTGACGAGGAGGAGGAGAGCAGCAGTGGTGTTTTCCTGGTGGGAGTTAGGGGGAGTGTCACGATCCGCAAGGCGGGATTCGTGGCGGTTCGTTTATTG
>VWZV01011764.1:364761-379172 GCA_013397155.1 Irena cyanogastra | reverse complement strand
TGAACTTGGACAAAATAATCCTGTTCATTAATGAGGCTACAACTCTTCTCTCACTGAGGTCACTAGCAAAATATCCACAAGCTTCAGTAACACAACAAACTTCACAAAAAGAACCAAAATGGCTCAGCAAGCTCCTGTGAAAATTGTAAGTAAGCATTTGGACAAGACAGGAATTAATGATAAGGACGTAAAAGAAAAATGTTTTAATGGTTTGATCCAATTTGCAGCAATACTAAAAAATTTCCTGTCAAGTTGAAAATAAGAAGAGTAGACACAGTTACATACTGCTCATGTACCTGCAATACATTTAATCCCTTTCAGACATTCCATAGCAAAATAAAACAAAATGCAAGGAGTTACATTTGGTATTTGTTACAAAGGATTTGCCAGTTTTTCCAGGTTGGCAAATTGCAGTTCTGTAAATGCAACTTCAGCTATGAAAAATGTACATCTTCACTGGTCCCTCAAGTAAAATAAACTATATTGCTCAAAGCATGCCAGATTCATGGCACTAAAATCACATTTACTGTAGGGCATTGGAATTTTGGTGAAGACTCTACTAGGCAGAGTCAGCCTTATGAGGATTTTGCCTGAAGGTAAACACTTTACTAAACACGGTAGCTCTCAATGTTTCCAGCGCCATGTTGTAGAAATGCAGTGGATGGAAATTTTAACTTTAATTTATTAGGGCATCAGTAGTAGTCTAGCTGTAGCAGCATGGAACTCAGTGTGGGGTAATTTATCATACTAGAGAGTTGTTTTGAAGGTACTTCTGCATTACATTGCAGACACTGATTCCTCTGCAGTCTAAGCCTTAATTGCAAAAGTATCCATGTCTGTGTAATGAGATCTATCTGAGAGTCGCCTAGATTGCATGAAGAGCACTCAGGAGTTTAAAATGTTTCTTGCAGATGATATATTACATGGGTTTGCTAATATTGTTATATATTAGTTAAATTTTGTATTTTAGTTACAAAAATCATTAAACTTAAAATAATTGACAGAAATATATGCAGAAAACTTTATAACTGATGCTAGACTCAAGCACAAACAAAAGATGAGCAATGACTTATCTATATATTTCTGCACTTGCCAAAAAAGTATAAATTAAGTGCATGAACTTAGTAATAAGAATATATTTCTTCTTGAGACCTTTTTTTCCTGTATTTCTAACCTTGGTTGGTGCCATATTTATGGTAGCACTGGAGGGTGAGATGTGTGCAGGTTTTTCAGTCCAAGCGATTTTTCAAAGCAATAGCAATGTTTCGTGAATTAAACGGAGATGAGCAAATGGATTTGCTGCTTCAGTAATGAACAGATATGAGATGCATTTAAAAAATGGGACAGGGGAAGAAGGGTTAAAAAGTCTTTGTCTTTCTTTGACAACTCTCGTTTATTGCATTAATCATGAAAGAAACAGCATTGTCTTTTAGTAAAATGATTGACAGGTGTGAAGACTAAATTTTAGAAGTATTATGGATGTGATTTGAGAGAATTACTGCAGTAAACACTGGACTTCCCCATAGAATCAAGCTTCTTTCTTTCATAGCCTGGCTTACATATTACTGAACTGGTCACTATAGAAAATGTTGGGACAGCCAGAACCAAATTTTGAAGTCCTTTATTTTTGCCCAGGCTTTTTTGATGATCATGCCAGCTACAGCTGGGAATGGACAACTACATTTTCCTAATTTAATTTCCTTCCTTTCAATTTTTTCTTCTGTAATACAATGGCTACAGTTCTCTGTTCCAGTCTAAATTCTTTGACCCTCTCTGCAGGCATAAAGCTGTCATAAATCCTTTTATACAGTCAGAGAAGAATTCCTCCCTAGGAGGAATTAATGGATAGCCTTAAGTCACCTCCACTTTTGGACTTCAGCATAGTGAATGTGTGTGTGGGAGGAGGAAGGTGGAGGGAAAAAGGATAGGACAATCCTGTTAAACCCTGACTCACAGCAATGGTCCCTATGGCTAATATAAAAGGGATTATTTTGCTCTAACTTCTTTGGGGAGAAACCTTTTTTCCTCTTGCTTGCTGCATCAGGGGATTGTACAACTTGCTTTGCCATTCTGTCTTGAAATGTAGTTACTTTCCTGCTATCCTGTCCTTAGAAGGAAGTTCAAGCATTTTTAGACCGGTTCTGGATAGTATTCCAATATGTTGCTTTCATTTTCCTTATTTAAAATTTCTATTTTCTTCCTGGTATAATCATTCTCACCTAAGTGCAGTGTCCATCTCATAGCCTCAGTGTACCTACAGAGGATATTTTAAAGAATTCCCATATTAAATGAAAAACCTTGCTTGCCAGAAGAATTGAATGACTCTTGTCTTGCAATAATTTCTGCTATTGTACTGATATTTTCAGTCACTGATGCAGGACATCTTCTTGTTTAACTGTGTCATAAATGGTTATTTTTGTTCCTGACATTATATGTGCAAGTATGCATAGATATTGTTGCAAAAAACAGTGAAAAGATGCAAAAGTAAAAGGAGTCATGTAACAAATAACTTGTCACTAAATATGCATACCTTGGAAACACTATTTTGCTCTTGGAATTGTCTGCCTAAACAAGAGGCATTTTCAATGCAGCACATCAGGCAGCAGCACCTTCCTTTTTCATAATTAGCTGGAAAATTTCAAATTTTATCTCACTTTTCTGTTCATTCATTTTGTTATGAAGTCTCTGAATAAAACTCTTGCTCTATTCATGAATATCAATACTGGATATAAACCAGCTATTGTAGGCATTTGAAGGATTATCTAGAAGTATGGAATGTATAAGAAACAAATATATTCAGACATATATACTTTTCCTTTCTCAGTCGTAATTCGAGTGCTGGTTTTGTATGGATCTTGAAAAATACTGTTGTCCATAATTCATCATAACCTACTTTTCTGGCATCACACAAAATGATTAATTATGGCTTTTGGGGATTTTAAACCTCACTCATGCTTTTCTGATAATTTCTTTAAAACAAAAATCCATCAACTATGAAATTCTACTCTTTATTTGTTAATAAAATAAAATGAAATTAATACACCACCCAGAGCTCCTACATAAACAAGAATTTTCATGCAATTTTAATTTTTACCTTTTTGTCACTCACTTTGATGATGAGCTATGAAGTATGAAAATATGTCCTAATGAAAATAAAAAAATGAATGCAATACTCCAGAGTATGGTAAACATAACATATGTTTACATATGGAAAAATCCATGTTTCTCAGAAATTGGCAGTAAATTTTAAATTTTCATTACTGAGCCAGGATTTGACTTTATATCACCAGAAGTCGGTAAAAGGAACCTTGCTTAATATATCCCCTGGGTCAAACACATGCTTTATTCTGATTTCACTTACTTTGCTGAATATTGTCCTTTTTTTTTTGTAAATTTTAACTTCGCTTGATGTTTGGTTTCTATTTTTTTGTTTGTTTTTTTTTGTTTGTTTGTTTGTTTTTTACTTTTTTACTGACTTGGAGTTTGAATATCTTTATTAACTGGAATTAAAGAACACTTTGCATGCAAATACTGAAATACAGTTATTTTCTTTGGTTTGAGAAATCCTTCAGAATATGGCTTATCAATTTTTATATTTTTATTTTCTTCATTTCTAAATGATTTATTAAAACTCTTAAAACAATATTTGATAACATTGTCAAGTCCTGCCAGAACACTGTTAGAATTTTGGAAACAGCTCTACATTGCAGAATGAAGCAAAATTTTTTGCCCTATCATCAGTGGGAAAATAATCAAATTCCCTTTAATGTACGTAAACTGCAAATGACCTGGTCTGTTAGGCCCATGGACAAAATCACTTGTATCAAGTAGTTTCTCAAGACTGCTTCTAATAAAGGCTTTGTAGTGCCTGTGAACCACAAAGAAGTCACACTGGGCTATCAGACTGTTGATCGCATGAAAATTTTCAGTGAATAACAACCTGCTTAATAGTAAAACTATTACTGACTAGACACTGATTCTCATTCAATAAAAAAAAGAAAGATTGTTCAGCAAACATACTTTTTGAAAAGCATTGTTTAAAAAAATACTATCAGCTGGCTACAGGCCAGCAGAAGAAATGTTGTTTTATTGTGGAAGCTAATTGTTCTTTGTGCATTAAAAAAAAAAACTAGAAAAGTGAAAACACAATAGCAAGTCTTGGAAACTTAACTGTGAAAAAATATCTTTTCCAAGATATCTCCCTTCAGCTGCATGCATCTATTCCTAAGTGTATTTATAATTTATGCTTACCTTTACACGAATACGTATACATGACCTGCATTAATAACTTCATTAGTAATTTATGAATGATCATTAAGCTTTCTTCTTCATAAATATTTTGAATTAATTTATTTTAATTATTTTTCAATCTTTGACAAGTGTTTAAAATTTTCAGATATAAGATGAAACCCATGTCTTTATCTAGAAGTCCTAAGAGTTGTGCAGTATATTATGCAGAAATAATCAAATTTGTTTCAGCTCTGACAGCATTTTATTTGTCAAATTGCACAAGAAGAGTTAATCTAACATGTAAAATAGAAAATTTATATAAAATGCACTATCCATAACTCCTGTGCACTTTTAATGAGCAATGCCAGAATTACATAACATTGTAGACAGATTTTGAACTGCAATTAACTAGTTTTGAACTGAAATGAACTGGAACAAAGAACACTAGTGAAATGCTTAGGGCCAAAAAATACCAACACCTCCTATCAATCAGACCAAACCTCGAAAGACAAAGATGCTGAAATGCTACAAAGAAAGTATTTTATATTTTTCATCTGCTGCTGCATCGGTTTGGATATTTGTCTTATTAAATAGAGCTGAGTCTTCTTCCGATTTTACACTTGAATCTTAGTTTTATGTGAAGAATGCTTATGTCTATCACAGGGAAGACTTTCATTTCCCCTGTGGGCAAACCAGTTACCATGCAGTATACTGCAACACACAGACATAAACGCCATCAAGTAAAACATTACCTTTACAATGTTTCTCTTACCTGCACCCCATCAGACGCAGGGATATAACTTGCTCTTTTAAATGTGTCTGTAACATTTCTGAGAATTTCCACAGAAATCAGAAGGTCCCCAGCATAAAAATTTTTCCTCTGCGTTAAATCCAATAGTGTCTTGGTTACTTGGGACATGCCATCACCAGCCAACATCCTCTGACCCTTGGCAAGATGCTCTTTAATCTGTACCAAAAGAAAAAAAAACTATTATCAGAACCCACTTTACTGAGAAAAATGTATGATAAATTCTAAACACAGACAAAATATTAAACATTAAAACTAGTAAAAAAAAAATTGGTCCTGTTAAAGATAAGACAAAATATTTCTATCAGAAATAATATCTCTGATAGAAATATTATTTTTATCAGAGCATCATTGATTTTATACTGAAAGCTTCTGGATTTCTTGTGTTTCACACATTTGCTTCTTGGAACTCCATGGGCTGGACTGCAGCTTTAATTTCTTGTCACAATGCAGCAATGAACTGCCTTTCCTCAGAAGAACATCTGTATAACCACAGCTTCCCCTTACTTAACAACTAAAACCTCTGAAAGGAATACATGCTAAGGCAGTACATGTTATAATCTAATTTACTATAGGAGAGTAGACCTTTCACCTCTGCCAACCCAGCTTGGCTAGTCAATGCACAAGAGGTGGTTTAGTTGGAAGCTGGTTATGGTGCTCTCTCCTGTACCACTAGCACAATCCTGTTTGCTTTTTCCAAGAAATGCAAATTAAATTATGAATAGCTCCTGTGTATCTGCCAAGAGAGCATACTTTAGCAGTAGCTCTCCCAGCAGATGTGTTCAGGGCTAGTGATCCAAAACAAATCTGCTAGAAGAACTCTCCTGATAAGAACCTGAACTTGTGGGTCTGGTTAGTTCTCAAAGCTGACTCAGCATCCCAGGAAGATGCATAGAGCATCACAAAGATAGGACAGGCCAAACAAGGCTAAAAGAAAGAGCACATGGGTTAAACAACCTATTTTTAAATATACATAATAATTTATGCATAAAAGCACAAGTTCTTCTGAATTGAAAACTAAAATATCACAGAATAACAAAATATCCTGAGTTTGAATGTTTTTACATAGAAGAAAATTACCCAAGACAGACCTCACTCTAAGCAGGAGGGCTGAAAATACTATGCAACTGGCAACAAAAATGTTGTCATGGTCTTTAAAAAGGAATCTTCAATTGCTTTTTAACTTGCCTTATTATTGACATATAGAGGGAAAAATTACTAATGTAACATATAGTTGAACTAGATGATATGGAAAGTCTCTTTCAACCTTAATGGTTCTGTGATAAGAGGGTGGTGATGTGGAAGGAAGAATGTAAAGATACTTCTTGCCATTTCCAGATCTCCCCAGACACTTTGTGTCAATATGCAGGACTTCATTATATAAAATAATATAAAAGGATAGACTATATAACAAAAGTATTTTAAAGGGTTCAAAATAACTCCCATGAAAGCAACTTAAAAATGCAATCATCCTCTGACATACTAGTTCTAAGAAGTGTGGGGGTTTTTTATGCATTTGGTTGATATTTTGGTTACATTCTCAACCAGACATCAGATAATCTGGATATATGTAACACAGCTGGAGCTGGGCAAGGTGGCTGCTTCGGGCTTCCTCCATGGCCTTCAATCACCTTCAAGAGCAGCTGGGGATTTTTATGGACCACAAGTGCCTTGACAAAACCATAGAAATACTTAAGGCTTGGGAGAATATCTGCCTGCTTCATCATGGACAGGGAGTGAATCTATTCGATACCATGAATACAGGAGTACAAGCATAGTACTATTAATATAAATAAAAAAAAAACCAGTGAGAACTAAGACCATTAATTCACTTGTTTGGTTGCATTTTTAAACAAATATTTCAGCAGAAATACCTCCCTTAGTCTTCAGAGTACTGCAATACATAATCAGGCAAGAAGCTTGCTTGCAAAACTTATTTAATGCAGTTTCTATTCCTTTTAGAAGGATATTTTGGACATAATTGTGTAGGAAAACAATACTGAAGAAAAAGGTGCTGGAATGGAAGGAAATTCAGGAGTCTGATATTGTACACATAATGTTATGAATTACTTTCTTGGGAACATGTAAAAGCAAACATGAATTTGACTTGTGCATTTTTGCTGAGAAAATTTTCTTGTGAAATGTTGGCTTTTGTCTCATCTGCTCACACATTGTGTCTCAGTAGCAAGTGAAAAGAACATCAGCCAGCATAGTAATACTAAAGAGTAGAACTTTTGCTGTAAGTCATCCACTTGTTCCTTACAGCAGAACATATTTCCAGATTTTGAGGATTAACAATATGGGGTGTACCTTTAGTCAAGCCCAAAAGACATAAAAGACTGTCCATATAGCTGAACTCCCAAATCTAACATGTCCCTCAGAACATACTCTGGGAAAGGCATCACATAACTTGAAGGCAGGGTTTAAGGGAGAAAAAAGACGTTCTTTTAATATCAGTAATAACAGCAATTGATCAGTCCTCATAAAAACTCTGCTATGCTGTTACACCTGTACAGACAGTGGAAGGAAGGTTGTTGAACTATTCAGCAAGTTATTTTGTAGCACATTATTCTGCTTCCTTTTGCTTCATCTGTGTGTTTGCCTCCCATTTGTTTCTCCATGCTCCGGCAAGACTTTAAATTCACATTTTAAAGATGGCAGGGGCTAAGCTGTTGATGGTTTTGGGGCATAAAAAGCCCACAGAAGTCCTGGCCTCAGCTGTTTTTGGAAAGCAAATAATAAATTGAAATGATCCTACTTTTGACTGTTTTTTTATACTTTCAAACAAGTAAAGCTCTGGGTTTTTTTGCAGATCTTATAGCCTTTACTGCTTTCAGGAAGACATTCTGGTTTCTCTTTGGACAAGGTCTGGCAAATGCCCACAATGTCACAGGACTAAGTTATTGCACTTGCTTCAAAAGTAGCCATGGTTGTGATGCAGGTGGTTCAAAGTATCTCAGAATTTACTTGGCTCTTAGAAACTACAGCTCAGTTTGGAACTCTTTTTTTGTTAAATGACGTACCCAGAAAGCTCAATTTCTCAGTCCACGGATCCTTTCTCCCTCATACACACCCCTCATACACAGCTTCAAGAGCACCTTTCTTTGCATCCTCTTAAGCTCCAACATCAAAGCTCCTTTCCTGAATCCTTAGCTACTTCTCTAGATCCACACTGCCTCGAGTTAGACTAGCAGCATATCCTTAGAAACAGCACAGCACAACACAAGGTTGCAATGTGTTTAGCTAAAAAAAGTGGTGAAACTTAGAGTTAATTAAGAGATTTTTTTTTTCTAAGACCAGCAAGCAACATACAGGGAAAAATTTATTATCTGCCTCTTTATTATCTGTTCATTATGTAATGTATTTTCTTGTTGTAAGACAGCCTACAACTCTTAAATGCAACTTTAAAATCACAGGCCATTCACTCCTTGATGTAAACTGGCACAATATCATTAAAGCCACTGAAGACATTCAGATTAGTATAAATTGAAGGCAGTGAATTATTGCACAGCTATCACAATAATCTTTCAGCATGAAAATACAGAATATTCTCATCTCAGTTAGTACAATGTCTTTCTCACCATACTGCTTATTTTCTGTGCTATGGTCACTATGATATTACGCACTGCCCAAGAAAGCTATTTTAGTCACCACTCCAGGCCCTTGTAGTTCTCTGTGTGAAGGTCATTTTTTAGTGGTCCTACAGGCAGGCTCATTAAAAACAAAGTTTATGAGCCGAGAGATAGTGAAATGAAGCAGCTGTTAAACTGACACTTCAGTTGTCAGCCCAGCCACTATCTGCCTGCACTGTATGGCTGCATACTTGAAAAATTACTGAAATGTTTAACTGGACTTTGACTCAGGGTCCAACTGTCTTTGTCCCTCAATTTATCAGAAAGTATGATATAATAAAAACTCCTCTTTACAAAGTTAGATCTCCTAGGCCATCAGCATTGGAGTACAATTTATTTACTGCATAGTAATTACTGCAGACTTAACAGCTAGATGTGGTTTAAAAGGACAGAAAACAATGAATTCCCAAGAAACCTATAAAAGACTGAAAAGAATTATTAATTTGAGGAGTAACTACATCGTCAACCATTTTTCATTATTTTTTAAGATGATGTTGGATTCACAGCCAGGTATTACTAATGATGTCATTAATACATTTTATGGTAGGGAAAACTATAAGAATCCAAATTAGTAAGCCCTCCAGAGAAGTGAGGAAAGATCATTTGAAATAAAAATATATCCTGAAACTGCTCATAATCTACAAATTGCTTTGCTTTTCAACTTCAGAACCCAAGACTAATATTTTGTAAAATATGCTGCTCTTCAGATGTAGAAATTTTAAGAATATTCACACCACACCTGTAATGTGATGTCATTGTGACAAAGTTGTTCATATTTGACAAGATCTTCATTACAGACTGTTTTTTCTGTAACTGTTTTGGCACAGAACTTTATTTCCCCTCAATATAGTAAATTATTTACAATCTATTTGTCTATTTTCAGGCTGTTTCAGTGTTTGAGAATACAATTTCATCCATCTTTTAAAAGAAACAGAGTGAGGTCTAAAGATAGGACTATGCATCTTCAGGTATGCATTCAAATATTTATAACCTAATGTCATGCAAGAGATATTTTCTATATATTCAGTATTTTATGAAGGAAGTGCCTCAAGCAATGCAAAGTAATTTTCCACTTTTTCATCAGTGAAATTAGTTAGTAGTCTCAATTTCAATCATGATAACATGCTATTAAATAAACACTTTGTGCAAAGAAGAAGGCAATAATATATTCCCTTTGTGCATAGCAGTAAAGGGAAAAAGTAATTTGTATACATTGTGTCAAGGAAGATTAAGGATATAAATTAAGGACAACTTTACAACCTCAAAGGAAAGGATGTACAGTTTACCTGAACACTCTATGCAGACTTCCATACTGGAAGCCTTGATAACAGCCAAGAAAAATAAAAAGCTGGAATACACAAGTATAGCTGATTCTGATGGGACACAAGTTTGGGCTGGATGATCTCTCATGATTTTTCTCATCTCTCATGAGAATCTCTCATTCTCATCTCTCATGAATTTTCTCTCAGTTCTGTAATTCCATAACACATTCCTGCAAATGTTCTAAAACCTCAACTAAAGCCTCCTATAATTTATCCCAACCAGAACAGTCAAAGTTTAAGGAGTGCCCTGAAACTGAACTTAAGCCTTGCTGCATTTATACAATCATGATGTGCAGTCTTCTGAACCAAGGTTTTGCAGAAACTGTGCTTCAGTCTGTGCCTCTGTGTGCTGAGCTGAAACCACTACAACCGAATGCTTTAGGGAATTTATTTGAAATGTATATACATGGAAAAAAAAAATAGGATCACTTAATTATATCGAAACAGTCATTCCACTGTCATATACTTCTAAATATTTTTAAGCAAAATGTTCCTTAAAATAGGGATTTGGTTTCAGAGAAAAGAAGGTGGATTAATTACACAGAATCCTTTGCTGTTTTAGACATTATTCTCAAGCAAACTGAGTATCTGCACAGATGAAATTGCATGTGCTCTTCCATATGTGATCAGGTTTATAGAAGAATCTTTGAAAAAAAAAATCTCGTATGTGTGGAGGTCAAAAATGTTTTTTGAAGAATGTTAACAGATCAGAGGAATGCCTCACTCTTTCTGTACCTTTTTTCTCTGCCCTCTTTTACAAAAAGACTCCTGCTATGTTGTTCAAGAGATGTCTTACCAATTTAGTCCATTACATAATTCCTTTTTTTAAACAACATCATCATCATCATTGTCGTAATCATCATCATCATCAATATTGTCAATTCTAAGCCTTGAGATACAGCCACTGAACAGGTAACAGAGAGAAAGTAATTATACATTTTCAGTATTTTGATTTGTGCATGGATCCAACAAAACATTTTAATGGATATTTTGAATAGATAAGACTGCTCTCAGTAGAATAACAAATGAGCCTTGGGATTAGGAATGAATAATCATTGAACAGATCACTTTTTTTCTTACACTTATTTTTGTGCTTGTTGACCAAGGCTTCTATTATTATTAAGTACTGCTCTTAAATGTTCCAATTATCTGTGATTAAATCCTGCTCACGTTGGCATGTTGTGTGAGAGATCTTGTTGTTGTTATTGTTGTTTCTGTTTTTAACCAGAGGGCATGTCTTCAAGATTTGTGTCATCTATGTATAATGCAACCTGACAAGAGCAAGAGTTGAGAGGAAAAAGAGAATGGCGACTCTGACAGGGCTGTTTTCGTTTTATGACAGACATAACATTGCTTGGGGTAGTCTCCTGGTTCTCCATAGTGACTGAATGGCTGAGGCTACAGGTCACAAGGGGACATACTACAAATGAGTTGTCCTTCATTTTTTATGCTTCATGATCATTCTTGTAAGTATATGTCCCTAAACCATAAAGTTCTGATAAATGCTTCAATTGAAATGCTTGATTTTAATCAATTTCTATACTTATTTCATTTTGCTTCTATACAGTCATTTCCATGATACTCACTTTTAATTGCAAGAATAACCAAGAAGTTTTTTTCAAGGAAATTAGCATTATTTGGGAGCCCTAATTTCCGCATGGGTGTGCTGTATAAACTAATAGGCAAGAGAAAAATCCTTTGACCCTCATATACTTAATAAACCATGGTAGGGGGAATGCAGCAAATGAAGTAGTGGACAGAAAGCAAGGGAATAATTGTAAGTGTATGATGTGTAAGTGTAAGTGTGTAAGTGCAATATCACTTCTTTGTCCCCTGCTGCCAAGCAAAACTCTTTCAGTCATTTCACAGCTAGTGCCATATGCAGTTGGAGTGAAGGTTCCAGCAGCTCTCGTAGACTTTAAGGAAAAATTAGATGAAATCTTTCTTTATCAAGGTGCTAAATGGCTTTCTATTGTTTTACCTCCGGCCATACCTTAGTGAAGTTCATCTGTGGCTGCAGTGTTGGTTGGTTGGTTGGTTGGTTGGGAATATCAGTGTGATCAGGGAACACTCAGCTGCTCACTACTGTAGAAGACTCCAGCAACAGCAGCAGCAAACACAGGAGAACATTTCATCTAACACACTTACTAATCTTTGGTAAATGCGTGTGTTCCAGATACAGAAAAATTATTATGGACCCTGAAATGACAGCAGGACTTTTCTTTGAATTCAACAAGGTTGGCTATCAAAAAACAGATATTCAAAAGTAGAAAGGAAAGAAAGGAGCTCTCCAAGTGGAATTAAGTTGTGACGTGCTTGTGCAGAAAAGCAGACAAATGTTTTCTCCTACTGTATAGGATCTCTAAGATTGAGGTGCATGTATATGTTGGCAAGATCATAGAATCATAGAATTATTTATTATTTAGAATTATTTAGGTTAGAAAGAAACTTTAGTATCATTGAGTCCAACTGTTATCTCAGCACTGCCAAATCCACCGCTAAACCATGTCCCCAAGTGCCACATCTATATTTCTTTTAAATACTTCCAGAGTTTGGGGCTTGAGAATCTTTTCCAGGAATAACTTTTCCTAATATCTAGGCTAAAGCTTCCCTGGTGCAACTTGAGGTCATTTCCTCTTATCCTGTCACTTGTTACCTGGGAGAAGAGACTTCCTTTCAGGTAGTCGCAGAGTGCCCTCACCATCAAGTCAACAGTGATACCAAAGTCATTAGCTTTTTTCCCCTTAAGTTTTAATCTTCTCCTGCATAGAATTGGAAAATGTTAGTGAGGCAGGAGAAAACTTGCCTGCACAATCTCTTGATCAGTTGCTCTCTGATGAGAGAAAAGTTTGTCATCCTCCAGACAAGATAACAGAAGTGACAAAACAGAGCTGCAGATTCTGGCCTTACAGGGGAATCAAGGAAAGGAAAGCAGATAATTTACTGACACCCCTGCCTATCAAAATCTGTGAAGATGAAGAGGAAGAGCTGGCATATATCAATATAAGTATAGACTGAGAAAGAACAAAAATGTTGTTTTTGAGGCCTCTGCATCCAAATCTATAAAACTAAGCCTGGCTGCTTTGCTCCACAGCTATATAAAAAGAAATGAAGCACTAAACTAGCAAAAAAAAAGGAGCAGTAAATTTTTTAGGAGGAAGCCTTTCATTCCCCAGAGTATAGCAGTCATTTCAGTGAGGAGTATATGGACAGGCTGATATGCTGCCCTTGTAATATAATTTGGAAAAACAAAATCATCTCTAATGAGCTGCAGCTGAGCAAATAATTATTCACCTCAAAGCACTTTTTATCAAATTATATTTTAGCCAAGCACTTGCAAAATTGTGAATAACGCTGCTGTGGAAAAAGTTGAAACAAAATTACAGTAGGAGCAGAAGCAGCAGAAACTCATTTTTATGGCTATATTATTAGTTTGGTATGTAAAGATTCACCTGCATAAGTTCCCATGCTCCTTTATAAGTGCTAATATTTTGACATCAATGTGATAATTCATATGCAGATTTTTCCCTTCTAACTCTCAAGAGTTAAGAGATATTTTAGTTTTTCAACTTTCTGATAAAAAGCAGCCCATTTTGCATGAATGTATGTTACATTAGGTGTTATATCACTAAAACTGGCACTGTGTTCTGGGACCCCCAACATGAGGACATAGACCTATTGGACTGAGTCCAGAGAAGGGCTACAGAGGTGATCAGAGAGATGGAGTACCACTCCTATGAGGAATGGCTGAGACAGCTGGGATTATTCAGCTGGGGAGAAGGCTCTAGAAAGATCTTACTGTAGCCTTCCAGTACCTTTCTATAAGAACGTGTAGTGACAGGGCAAGGGGGAATGGCTTCAAACTGAAAGAGGGCAGATTTAGATTAGATATTAGGGAGAAATTCTTTACTGTGAATGGGGTGAGGCACTGGAACAAGTTGCCTGGAGAAGCTGTGGATTCCCTATCCCTGGAGGTGTTCAAGGTCAGGTTAGATGAGGCTTTGAGTGACCTGGATCTTCTGAAATGTGCCCTGCCTATGGCAGGGGGAATGGAACTAGATGTCTTTAAGATCCTTTTCAACCCAAATCATTCTATGATTCTATTAAAATACTGCCTTATTTTTATCACAGCAACTAAATATAGAATTTCATCATCCAGGCTAGAAAACAGTGCTACACAGGTTTATAAAACGGTCTGTATCAGAAGATATTTTCTGATGCTATCAGAGATGTCTTTCAGGAACAAAGTTTGTTGATAACAGGCTTTAGTTCTCATCATTATTTATGATGGTAATTCAAATCTCTTCCAAACTAGAGCATCCAAAAGACATGTAGAGGAAAACTCACTTTAGGCAGAAGGGCTATTTCAGTGTGTGGTAAGACAATAATACATTACTAATACTTTTTTAAGCTGATCCC
>VWZV01011764.1:311885-364694 GCA_013397155.1 Irena cyanogastra | reverse complement strand
TTTTTTTTTTTTTTGGTAATTCAATAAATCCTATTGCTTAGGTTGAGTGCATAACAGAGTAGAAAACAGAAATATACCTGTGTATTCAAGTATTTCCTCAATTTTCACAAAATCAATTTCTAATGCTCCATGGTAAGATTTTATGTATTAATGGTTTTCATTAAAAATGGTTAGAAAAGCTTCAATATTCAATTCCTAGAAAACTCATAAAATGTGAAATCTCATTACTCTTCCACACCTAACCATTTTAAATCTCATTTTAATTTTTTTCTTTAGCCCCCATTCAAGTCTTTTCTTTCCTGGTTTTTAGATTTTGGACAGCGGGGGATGAGGTGAGTGGTTTCTTGTTTCTGATTAGTTTTGTTTTGTTTATTTTGCTGCGCTTTTTTTTCTAATTTAGGTGGCTATTATCCATAGACTGTATTAAGAATTGATGAGGAATTCTTTATCTATGCTTCTTGGAAGCATGATAATATGGGATATTCATAATTCTGAGGTCTTGCTTCTAAGTCTTATTGCTTGTACCATATCAAATTTGATAGGCTTCATGAAATATGAAAGCAAAATGTACTCTTATTTTAGGCATTTCAGTCTTTTTTTTTTTTCTTGGATACCATCTGAAGTAGGCCTGTGAGGTCCTAATCACTGATTCTATTCTTGGTCCTGCAGTCACTCATAATCACAGCACAAATAAATTTCTAAGTCTCAGGAAAGATTTTACCGTATTTATCCAAATAAAGTAAAAAATCGTCAAAGCACATCTCAGAAGTCACTAGTCCAGACTAGCCAAGTATTGGATAAAGTAGACAATTCTATGTGAAATAATTAGGCACATAATTTTCTGCTTCCAGATCAAAAGAAGATAATGAGCAATGAGGAACATACTTTGTAATATTATACAGACTAAGTTTGGGTCATTAGATCATCATCTAATCTCCCTTTCTACATATAACAGTCCATTAAGCTAGCAGCAGATACACTTTAAAGAGATTAAAATATGTTAGTTAGACTGATGTAGTTCAGTTTTCAGAAAACGAACATATATGCCAAGGGTAGAAAGAGAGAACAGGCTTCAGCAAGGTCCATAACTTCTGCTATAGCAGTAATTGATTTTGTAAAATGGTCTGAAAACCCAAATTACGTCTACCCTACAGAAGGGAAAAATCCTCCATATTCTGAGAATTTAATATGGAATTAAAGAAAGGAAGGAAATTCCCCACTATTAACAAAACTCCGGTGATCAGAATGTGATCAAGAACTTTCCAGAAGGAACTGGTGAAAGGATATCCTCTGCCACTAGAATTTATTAAACCTTTTGACTTTAGTTCGTCTCCATACACAATAAAAAAGACACTTGGAAGAATTTCTTGTTATAATCTCCTCTTTCTCAAGAATACATTTTAAAAATTGCACATAATTGGGCAAAATATTCTTCTCAGATACAATGATTGGTAACAGACTCAAAACACCATGCTTGACTAAGAACATTTTCTTCATGCAAAGCTGCAGGCACTGAAAACACATCAGGACAATGCAAGAAAACCAGAACAAAATCTGGTATATGATCTGTGATGTTTCTTTCTCTGCTCATCAAATTATTGCTTGATCCTCTAGGTCCAGGAGGCAAAGCACACTTATTTATCACTCTGAATTTTCCACTTACAGTGCTTTAGGAAGAATAAACCTAATTAGGTTCTTTAAATATTATTATTACAGCTAAGCAAATAATTTCCTAAAGGTTTATATCATGGATTTGGGCATTTTTGTCCCTTAATATGTTCAGTGAATAAATTTTCTTATTAGTCAACCAGCTGTATTTCTTATTAGTCAACCAGTATTTGTTGAATTTATTTGATGATTGATTTGTATCAAATGTAGGACAAATTGTTCATGACTCTATTATACAAAAAGATCTAATTATAATCTCTAACTTTAAAAGGTAGCTGTAGTCCATAGTGCACAAGGTAAAATAAACTAACAGAAGCACAGGCTATACATTTGTAGCACAGCCGACATGCATAATTCCCTTAAACTGCTTTTTCTCAAACTGCTATCACGGTGCCCTTGAAGGACATTAACTGAGTGTTGATCTTCACAAGTCAAACCATACCCCTCTACTATTTCATCACGTTCAAGTGCACAGTCTCTTTAGAGGCCCTGTATCTGCTATATTTACTATGCCAGGGATCTTTTGAGTTGTCCCATGGAGATGTAGGAACATTAAGAAGGAAGAGCAGCTAGGCACTAATTCAGAAGACTTGAGAAAAATTTCCTGCTTAAGTGATCTCACTTCTCCATCAACAAAAAATGTAGATGTAGTACAGACTCATCTCAAAAATATATTGGTAAGATATATTCATTTAAGACTGGGAATTTTTCTGAAACTGTTGCAATAGAATATTAAGCATAATATTGATATATGTATCAAAAAGTGATCCACGAGTCCAGACAATGTAACTCAGCCCCGTTTTCCTCTGAGGTGCCATAACCTACATCTGAAGCATCAGGGCATGCAGTAGAGGCAGTAAGTCTGCCTGGCACATTCTGTAAGTGGCTGGAAAAAGCCATGTTATTCATGGTGCTGGTGATTATGAGCAAAGTATATTATCTTTAGCATTATGGGTGTATTTTTAGCTTAAATGACTCTCCATCTTTACAAATCGACTTTCAAATGGATTTTAAGATTAAAATATGGTGCCATTCTAGCATGATATACAGCTGGTCTCAATACAAGTCTTGAGTCAAGCTGAAGAACACACAGCACTAGCTGGGTTTCAGCTTCTTTAATACTGCTTATTAAGGGTTGAAATTTGTCCCATGTCAATTCCAGGTGAGTAATAGAGAAAACTGTAAAAATACAAGAAGCTTTGCGCATGAGGCAGTGAATCTACAGTAGTTACATACAGTAAGGAAACAGTCTTCAGGGGTCAATCACCTGTGGTTATGTGGTAAAATTCTACACTATATATAGCAAAGAATCGCTCTTTCCTCACATTAAATTCTCTATCCCTCTTCTGTCCCAGAAAATCATGTTTTTATTGCCTGCTGACAATGGCCTCTCTGCTATGCTATCCTCTAAAGGATGGTAGGCATTGTTTGGGAGAGTGCTCACTGGTATGCTCTGAAATGGTCAGGGAGCATGCTAACACATACACAGTTAACAAGGATGGCTTTTAAGCTTAAGTTTCTTCACTAGTATAACTATAAGCTTCCAGTTCAGCACCTGTGTAGCCAGGTTAGCAGAGTCTGTGGCCAAGGAAATCTTCTCTGGCTCCTATCATACTGAACACTTTTCTTTAGATAATATTTTCTTAGGTACAGCATGTGAATTCTACTATGTGGTTTCTGGTTCTAGATCACATGCAGCTTGACTGGAGGGCAAAAAGACAGCGACTTGTCTGTATTCTGTGCTTTAATGTATTAAATATTGTATTTATGTATATCAACTGTTTTATATCAACTTCAGGAACATCATTTTTTTAAGACTGTGCATCTAATTTTCTTTTATATATTTCAGATAATAAATGAAAGAGATTAAGCTCAGATTTTATGGGAATAAAATTTCAGAGAACTGAGTGATACCCCGCTCTATTCCTGGTCTGCATTGGTAAAATAACTTTATTGGTAAGTTAAGCACACTGAGACAACTCATACATGCTTTCATAAGCGCACATATTTATTATAGCAACACCGTCTGTCAGCAGCTTCCTTATAAAGCCTTATTTTCAGGGATTTATGGAACTGACATATGTATCGTGGGGGGACAAGCATACATTTGCAGGGCAATGACCTTATAGGTCTTTACCTCTATTTTCTCTGATTCCTTAAATATGCTGCGTTGTTCACTTTGAGAAGCAGAAAAATGTAAGACAGACCAATTTTCTCTGTGAACAGCTCCCAAGTGTAAAAGAAGTCCACTTTTCTTCTTTAATTTGTATGCACATGAGCTAGACTTAAATTCTGTGCAGCAAAAAAATATGTTTAGGTGCTTCTGTAATTTTAAAGAAGCATTACCAAATTTTAAATGTTTTTTGGCAGAAAGAATATTTCAAAGTGCAATTTACTCATAATTAGTAGTTCCAAAAAGGAAATATAGAAAAAAAAGATAAATCTGCTGTAGCTTAGAAACGTCTTTTGTTCAACAAGTCAGACTTGTGGCCTCTGAAAAATTACCACTGCCTACCAAAGCCAGGTAAGTCAAACCACTGAATGGCATGAGAAAGCAATTTGCACAGTTTGAACTGCAAACTAGCATAGATATAACAAATGAAATTGTTGCAACAGAATAAAGTACCAAAATTATTAAATGCAAAAAAATTACAGCCAACCTAATGTGTTTTTTGAGCATGAACACTAAAGGGAGAGATGAACATGCAGGCAGCTGTGTAAAATAGAAGTTTCTGTGTAGTGGGAAAAATTCCTTTGCCAATCTATTCTGTCCTGTTTTAAAAATAATTCTTGCTTTGGCCTAGCCTGAAACTGAATCCCGGACCTCAAATAAATTTGGTCTAACAAAACAGAAATGCAGCTCAAAAGAATTAATCAAAACCTCCTCTAAACAGTAATCCAGATTTGAGGAATGGAAGCCAGGCTACTGCTTTTCAAGCCACCAAAGAATTTTAAACATGTTACAGAAGTGTTTTACTTGGTTGAGAAGCTGGGAAGTTATGAAGCACAGAGCTGTATTAGTGTGCCTCTGTTGAGTGATAAACGGAGCAGTGGCCTTTGGAAGAGGATGCAGAGTAATAAGAATGTCAGTAGAATATATCATGCAGGGAAAACCCATTGTCCATGAGAATCTTCAAAGGCTCATTTCCCACTACAGTACTAACCTGCTGAATGCTTCAGCTAGGGACATAGAGGGTAACTAATATACCTAACGTATACCATGGTAACATATTTATAAAGCAATATACAAAATGCATTAGATCTGTATCCATACAAACATGTTTAGGCAGGACATAATTGTATAATGCCTATGATTTGCAAAGAAACTTTTTGTTAAGCTTTTTGAAAAAAAGTCATATAGTATTTCTTCATCTAGAGTTACTTTACCTTTTCCAAGACACTGCGATAGATTTACCCTATAATCATTTCCTATTGTTACACTTGAAGGTGAAGTTCTAAATTTGACAGTAAAAAGAAATATTCCTGGCTTCCTACTCTGCAATTAAAGAATACACACTATTACAGAATTCTCAGCAAGTTGCTCTTCCAGTAAATCTAATTTATTCACATCTCTTTTTCTAATAAACTATGTCTTGCCTCTGACCCCTATAAAAATTTCACACAATGCACATGAAAGGAGAGAATCTGATTCATTTTTTTACTTCTACAGTAAGACAAGGCTTATTTCACAAACACCAGCATTGTACAAGATGAAAATAATAATCATTAACATAAATTATTCTTTCTCAGATCTGTTTTTCTCTTGTTATTGCTTAACAGAAACCTAAAAGTAAATAAGTAAGTTTCTTTTTACACCAATGATTAGTAATGAATAAACAGAGCAAGTACTAAAGCTGACTTTGCACCTACTGAATGCTGCAAGTGTCTGTACTCGTTTGATATGCATCTAGCAAAGCTTGGATGTTCCCAAAAGGCCACTCCATGAACACTGAGAGAGCAGCGTCTGCTAGTGGTGCCTGCAAGACACAAAGAAGACAGAAAATATTTATATAAGTGAGAGCAACTGGAAAGAATAAACCTTATCTAATCTATATTCCATGCTATTTTAAAGGCATACACAGAAACAATTTCATGCAATGATCATCGATATATAAAGAGTAGTATACAATCCTGAAACACATTTCAGTGTTTACTTGATTGCTTTTTAGCAGTGTTTCCTTAATTAAAAAGACTTTTATGTTTTCCCTCATTTTCATCACTTTGCCTGACAGATCCAGTGAAACTGGTTTCTTGTCAGGTTTTTCTCTGTGGCTATAATGTTCATATGTATGTGTATTCATATGTATATATACAGATATATGTACATACACCACAGACCCATGCATATATGTAAACTGTAAGAGACATCATATGTACATGTGTACATTTGCATGCATATGCGTAAGTAAATACGTGAGGTTTATATAGATATATTCACATATATGCATATTTATGTAAGTCTAGTATACTTTATCTAGGACACAAAGCAAAGTATTTCTCCCCTTTTTCATCTCGTAAGATTTCAAAGTAGTACTGTACCTGTGGCATTGAGAGGACATCGATTGAATGCCATGTCCCCAGCTGGGGTCCTTTTCCACACCATTGACATCAAATAGTCTTCAGGACATATTTCATAAGGCGCTGTCATTTATAAGTGAGAATTTAAATAGAAACATTAACATATTTTATATCAGAAAAATAAGTGTTCCATTTCATCCTACTTTTCCCTGAGATGTGTATGTTAACATAACTTGGGTAAATTTTAAGTTTGAAGTACAAAAACGAGAAGCCTGAAATCTAGCATATCTGTCTTTGTGATGGTATTTATTTCATATAACCTGTGGCTTTATTCTCCCCAGCAAGCAAGCACTTTTTAGGCTGTAGTTACAATGTAAATAGGTTTGAATCTTTCCTTGTTGCTCTATTTTGATCAATAACACTAAGAACCTATCAGAAGATGATGAGACTTAAATTGTGATAAGTTATAATGCTAATCTTAAACTAAAATTCATAAAGATTTTTCTAAAATTTAATCTTATTGTGAAAGAATCAGTTCTGAAAAGACAGTTGACACATTAAATGTGCTGAAGGTGCTAAATGAGAGTTGTATATTCTGAAGGTTATTACAAAACCAGGTTATTTCTTTGAAATGTGTTTCAGTACAAGCTGGTAATTAAGACAGTATAGTCAATAATGTGGGACTGAGTGTCTATAAAGCAAAATAACCTTTTACTGGTTATTGCAATACCATTTAAAGGGAAAAATATTGTCACAATTTTGTACTAACAGAACAGCAAGGGGAAAAATAAACTTCAGCAAATGCTTCATGTTTTATTTTTACATGGTCACAACTGCAGATTCTTTTTGTTCTTTGTATGTTAGTGTATATTCCAGTTTATGATTTTTGAGTAAATTAGATTAGCACAGAAAACATCTGGCTGAAGTAATCTCACAACTCACATCACTGACATGTTAGTTAATGAAATCTAATTCACCCCAAGTTCAGCAGAGAAAATCAGAGAAAATACATTATTATATGTATTTCCAAGAAAAAAAAAGTAACCCTGCTGTATTACAGCAAAGTGGTTACAAAACAAGAAAAAAAGAAAAGAGAAAGGAAATTCATTCTAGCAGATGGTGTGATAAGGCAGAAAGCAATTCAATGATTCACTCATGGTTGCATGGGAGATCTCTAGCAGAGGCAGGAACAGACTACAGATTTTGCCCATCCCATTACCTAACCCATAAAATCGTCCATCTTCCCTGTTTTGTACTTCTGCTGACGGAAGGGTGAGCAAGGGAACTGAGTAGACTTTTGCACAAAGCTGTACCCTCTCTTTGTAGAGGACAAAGAATACCTAGCAGATGGCTCAGTAATACTAATATGAATCACAGTTGGGCAGAAAAATTGCTTGCTAAATTTGCCTCATCATCAGCATTCCTGAATCGTAAATCAAGACAGTTGGTGCTGCTAAAAACGCAAGAGATCCATTAATGGCAAAACCCAAAGAAAGTCAGTTAGATTCATAATCTAGAATACTAGCCTTGCTTCAGGTATGCCCACAGAGTGAATGCATCAGGACAGTGTTACACTGGGAAAAAACAGATTTTGGTAAACATAAGCCATCTGGTGACATAAGCAAAAGCAATTACCATTCTATTATGACCTTATAAACAAAAGAAACGTTCTGTTTTGAGGAGCGTAAATTAACATAATAAGGAGGTTATATTATAAATTACATAAATTTGCTAGAGCTTAGAGCTCTCTGAGAACTATATTTGTTATGCAGCTGTGGCCATTTCAAATGTGTTGTGTTCACTAATCACCACCTTAGGTGCTGATTCTCAGAACTAAAACTCTTCTCTCCACATACTGAATGTCGTACGTGAGTTTTTTTGCTGGAAAAAATATATACATTCATCTATATGCACACTTAAATACACCATATTTTCTCTTTTACATTAGCAAGACACAGGTAATATCAGAGATTTCCCATCTATTTGGAAGGATACCAGCGTGCTTTTGAATTAAAATTTCCAGAACTCAAGACTATATTGAAACTTTAACCTAGTGTTGGAGATAAACAGTGTATTTGTGTGTTCTGTTCAAAGTAGAAGGCACTCCCAAGACCTAGAATCATCAGGAAAGAGGTGTGGGAGCAGCTGGAGTTTGGAGGAAGTTTAGCTTAGCCCAGGCAAAGACCTTTTCCTGGTCTCTGGCTGACTCTTGGCCTTTTAATGCCTTGTACAAGGATCAAGGAATGCTGCAGATAAAAACAAACTCCTTCCCAAAGCTAAAACCTATCTGGCAGAGCTTACTCATCAGGCATCCGCCCACATTAAAGCATCTGTGAGGCTGCAACCCATGTTGCTCAGGGAGGCATTACAGTCACACTGGAGTGGTACTATATCTGAGTTAAAAAGCCTTGCTGATCCTCAGGACCAGTTCAAGTATTTCTGTAACTACGGCACAATTAATTCATAACACACCCACAGATAAATAAGAGTTTGCTGTACAAAATCATGGAGAACTACTAGAATTTAGAAGCAAATAGCAAATACTGAGGTAAAATTTGCTATCATAAAAGGCAGGCCTCTTTCACACATGACGTGAATCAGCAGCATCTTCCCACACAGAGCATGCATTCAAATGTACCACATTACACCTCTGTAAGGATAGGCCTGAATTCATCCCACCTAAGCACAAATATTCAACAAAGTCAATGGTCTAAAAGCACAGTCTTCTTCTGGCATTTCGGGAGAGAAGATGTGCATGTCCCAGAGGCAATCAACCCAACTGGGATCCGTGGAAGCTCAGTACAACACACAAAGCAAAAAACACACATGCAGCCTCACAGAGTTTACCTTTACTCAGGCAGATAACAAATACGGAAAAGGGTAATGAAAGGGTGAGGCAAGTTAGCCTACAGCACACAGCTCAAATGATGGTAGAACTACAGCTCCTCTCTTGAATCCTAATTCAATGCCCCAGGCAAAATTATCATAAACAAAGGCAATATGAAAAAAGCTTTTGGATGTCTTATAGAATAGTGTTGTAATCAGAGACAAAAAAACTCCCCAAAGGTTTAATTTTATTATTTAGCTGAGTATCATTTGAATTATTTGAATCTTCTCCCTCCTCCTATTCTATCTTATATATCTAATACTGCTGTGAAAAAACTTCTACCATGGGTGGAAATGATTAGCTGGTCTTTGGTTGCTGTGCACGCTTGTCTTTCTGTTAACTGACCAGATAGTCTAGCATTGGTTTCAGTTATACTTTGGTCTAAAGTGCTCCCATATTAGGCTTTATACTACTGAAAATATGCTTACAAGAAAAATGCTGCGAATCTTTTTTGGGTAATATCCAGGTAAAGCATTAATATTGGAAACATGTATAGAGTTAATACAGATTTAACTATTAGAGAATTAGGTATTTCTGGAAACCAACACTGTATTGCTGAAACATGATATATTCTTCTGGCTGTGATAAGAACATAGTCCAATTTTTATAAAAATAAATTTACAGAAGTCTTCTACCCTGTATAGTGCTGCACTTTGGTTTTGGTTCTCCCATCTCTTCATTTTTACTGACACATCTGGTGGAAGTTGCCTTACTTTTCTTACACATTCTTCTACAATTTTCTGATCATCTTGCCATGCAATTCCTTATCAGACGCAATTTCTTTTGTTATCTAACTGTCTCCATTATTCTTATGGGACAGACATAGTGTTCATTTATCTTGCATAAGTTTCCTGCCATGACTCCTGAGTGACTAGCTGCTTACCAAATATAGAAGCTTTTTTTACTTTCTCTGTTTTGTTTCCAATTTTCTGAAATTATCCTTCACAGAAAAATATTTTGAGTGCACAGTAAGGCTGACCTACCACAAATGAAGTTTAACTTTAGACATTTGGGATGCAACAAAGCATCAAAATAGCTTCAGATCTTTGTTTTTCATTACACGATTATTACACAATAGAAGGAAAAAACAACACTTTTAAAATTTATAGCTGTGAATAAAAACAAATCACAAAGAAAGATATTCAAAATTTGTTCAGAAACCAAGATTTTTGAGAAACCAACTTTCAGATACTTGTTGCATATAGGTAAAGCCTTACAAAGTGAAGGCCTTGTAAAATCATGGCTCAGGCTTGCTGCTTTGGCTAAGCAGAAAAGGACTACAGGAAAGTGACTCAGCTAAATTAGACGTAGAAAAACAAGTTACGTAACCATCACATGTTCACATTGTAGTGTATGGTGGTTGGTTGAATTATATTTGTTACGATTTCAAACTATGTAGCTGATAACTGGTTAATTGCTTAAAAATGCCGGGTTTTTGGAATAAAGCAGCTCTCCTTTGCACCTGCCTGGGGACTCTGTGTCACTTCATACCCTCACCTCACAGACAGTACTTCTGAGTCTACCTCTTTTCATGCTGCTGAAAGTAATTCAGTTTATGGCCCAGCCATTTGAAGAGAATCACTGAGAAACTACGAAGAAAATTTTCTATAATACTCAGATAATGCAGAGCTCAAATTACAAAATGTCCAGGCAAGATTTCCAGTTAGCAAGTAAACACTCTGTTTGCAAAGCATCTTATTAACATCCGTCCTATAATAGAAAAAGGCTTTATTAGCCTTTTGCTTACACAGTGTAAAGCAGCTATAATTTAACTTTTTGTAAGTCTGTAGACCTCTGGGTGATACAAGCAGGTGCAGCTTCATATCCTTAACAAAAATATTGCATGGTTATGAGGATCTTGTTTTATGCAAAGCAATGCTAATACAAGAAAAATTATCAACATTTTAGTTTCTCACATTTTTCAGTGACTTACATAGAACAAGAAACCAGTGAGACAAAAACAGCTTCTCTGAGCTGTTTCAGGGCTAAGAAGAAATACATACAAATAATGAAATTTGTTTATACTTTGAACAACTCTGTATAGTACTTTACAATTCTACTTCTTGTTTATAGAGTGTAAATCTGTATATAGTTTTATAAAATTTTGGTAAATTATCCACTCACTACATTTAAATCTGAGACTCTTCAGTAAATGTCAGTCTAGAGGCAAATAAATCTGTAATTCACATCTAATAGTCTGCACAAGCATAGCTTGTTAAAAGGTGCTTTAGGTTGTAGTTTCTGTAAGCACACTAAATTTAATCTGGAATTAATCAAGTAAATAAATAAATTCACCAAATGGCAAATAAAGCTCTGTGTACATTTGACTTGTAAATACCTCTGTAAAATATTTTATTAACAGCAGGTGGCAACCTTTGAAAATTGGACTGCAGCAGTATGGTTCTACTTTTAAACATACAAATGCAAATTATTTCAAGAATGGTTTTATAAGCAGCACCTTGTTCATCTGACTCTTTATTGAGAAGATTCATAATCTTCTATTAATGTAGTGCTTCTATAGAGGAAGCCTGCATTACCTATGAAAATTAGTTTGCTTAGGAATCCAATGCAAATACTATTTTGTACTGCTCTTCAAATAATGAAATTTTTATTAAAATTAAAGAGATCATTTAAAAAGCAAGTTAAATTCAGTTAACTTCTGCAGTATAGTGTTATAATTTTCTAACTACCAATAGTCTTTTTGTTGTTCTTCAAATGCAATGAGACTAATTGTTCTACTGTATGCCAAATACCTTGAAAACTGTTCTTTGATATCTGTCAAGGGAAAAATATGCTGCCTGTGAAAAGTATGGGCTTGATAACATAAAATTCACATCTGAAAAATTTCTCATTTCCTGACCCAAAACATAGCTGCCATTTAAGTCCTTTTTGGACTACCAGAGAACACAGGCAGCAAAAACATCCAGAAGTCAGATTGCTAGATTGATTTTTTTTTGCTGCTTCCTGGCTTGCAGTTCAGATCATATAATTTCCCAAGTGGATGTCTAAAACAGCCTACCCTACTAACACCTTATTTTTTTTATCTTTCACCTATCCAGCAATGCATTCTTTTACTTTAGGACGATGTGTGTTTATGATAAATACTATCTGATCCACCAGATATTCTTCTTTATTCATAATTTTTGAAAAAGCTTAAAAGTACACTTTTATTAGCTTTTAGTGGGAAAGACTTAAATCTGTTGGGAGGGCAAAGTAAAAAGTGATACAAAGTGTTATATTAAAAAAGTGATATTTGAGCATTATATTAATGCTTAATAATAGGAAGATGTGTCTTTCTTTTTAAATTTCCTTTTTATAAAATATTGCTCACATATTCATTCATTCATGCCTTTCACTATGGTAAGGTTCACATAATCCCTTATTTTTACTGCACTGGAATTTACCCCAAATGTATTAGAGGTGTCACTTGTACACTGGATAAAAGGAACTCCAAATTACAAAACCAGCCCTGATAGTCTCAGATACAGTGTATTCAAAGAGATGTTCTGTAGCAAATTGTTCATGCTCCAAATACTATAGGCATTCCTAGGCAATCAAGTATTTTTATAACTATTTTTACTATGGCATTTTGCTTTATTCAGAACTTGATGCATTGCTCATACGTCTAATAGGGCTCATTTGCACTTAGCTGCATAAACAGAAACCTACTGAGAAAACCAGCAGTGACTTGTCTAAAGCAAGGCCAGATACAGCTCTTCATGGCTATTACTCTACAGACATTGATCTGGTCTTTCCTAAAGATGCCCACCAAGGTAAGCCCTATTGCAGTGCACATAATCACAGCAATCCTATTTTCATCTCACCGGGACACCTCTGTTCACTGCACCGTCTAACTTCCTCTCCGGTTCCTTCGCACTGCTGCCCAGTCACAGCAGCGCCTTGACAGATCCTTATCCGCCTCTCCCAGCCGCCGTCGCAGGATTTGGAACAGCCACTCCAGTGGCCCCACTGGTTCCACTGGCCATTTGCTGTTTGGAAAAATATAATTGCAGTGGTGATATGATGACAGTCATTACGGAGAATTACTCTTTTTTAAAATTTTGATGCATAGTGCTGTTGTACAGTTACAATATACATTCACAATATGTCTAAGTACCCTTAAAAGAAACTAAGTAAAAACATTTTTGCATGTGATATTTTAAAATCTTGATTTTTACATGCTCTGACAGAGCAAATGAGACTTAAAGGTAAGTCCATATAGAATCTACACACCCTGAAAGGCTGCTTTCGTACTGTCAGGGGATCATGAAGTAGTCTCAGCACAAAAGGGAATCAGTTAATATATATTTACTCCCTAGGTTCATGGAAAACTTAAGTTCTTCAGCCTTCAAAAATATCTGCTGAATGTCCTTTGAACATCAATAAAACCAAAACGCTGATGTGCAGTCTTCATACAGCCTTTCAGAGCACATTCTTCAGCTTTTCTCATCATCAAGTAAATAAGAATGAGGCTCCAGGACTCACAGAATCACAGAACTGTTAGGTTTGGAAGGGACCTCTGGAAATCATCCAGTCCAAACCCCCTGGCAAGGCAGGGTCATCTGGCGCAAGTGACACAGGAACACCTCCACGTGGGTTTTGAATGTCTCCAAAGACAAGACACTCCACAGCCTCGCTGGGCAGCCTGTTCAGTGCTCTGCCACCCTCAATGTAAAGCAGCTTTAACTCGCGTTGACATGAAACTTCTTGTGTTGTAGTTACTGACTTTTGTTCCAGCCCCGCTGCGGCTGCAGCTGCTGTGTCCCTTGCCACCTGCCGAGGCCAGCCCGCCCTGTGTGCCTGCCCGGCACCGGAGCCGCTCGCCACTCACCGGTGCACTCGGGGTTGTAGCACTCCCGGCTCTCGGCCCAGGGCCCTCTGCACTCGGAGCCGCCGTGGGCCGCCGCCGTGCACTGCCTGCTTCGCTGCTGGGTGCCATTGGAGCAGGTCACCGAGCACTGGCTCCACGAGCTCCACTCCTGCCACTGTCCGTCCACTGCCGCAGCCGCCGCAAAAGAGATGGACACAGCAGAGTTACCACCGGAGCCAGGCAGGTGACCACAGCCCCTCGGGCTGGGCCCGGCCTGGCTTCTTAGGGCAGTCAGATACAGAAACCAACGGTACGAGCTGCTTTAAACTAATATAAAACTGTTTTTCTTTTTCTTCAAGTAAAGAGCGTCCCATCTCATCTAATTATACACTGATATAAAGAAGGGATAAATAATTATTTCGGTCACATAGAGTTTGAAGGATCTTATTAAAAACAAGGCCTTATAAAAAAGACTGGTCTTTTTAGGCAAAAGTGAGAGCCGTTCTTGTATCATGTAAATAAACCCTGAGCCCTCTGAAGTGTTGCAGTGATAGTTCAGATAGGTCAGATCATAAAGTTATCGGTCCTGACAGTGAAACTAGGTATCTTTAGTTGAACAGGAAAAGGAAAACGGGAGTTACCACTTTGCCTCACATACAGGCTCTCTTCTCTGTGTTCTCAATGCTGAATATATTTTTATCATTCATCTTCCCTGTAAGGTAAATGATCCCAGTTCTTCAACATTTTTTTGAGATTAAATGTAGCAGGACAGGAACTGCCTGCCTTCCTTCCTTTCTTATCAGAGCTGCTGTTGTGTTTGCATATTGTATAATCTTCTTTCTGAATTTGACAAGTTAGATGTCTAAACAAAATGAAAATGGTGGAAATGGCTCTGTATTTAGTAATTTGTATTAGCCCATGCACTTGAGTTTGGATGAATATTCTCCTGAGTAAAGGTTAATGACTGTTATTAATAATTTTGTATATCTGAAAGCTTCTTGAGGTAAATGAAAATACTGAAAACAAAGATAATGAAAAACATAAAGCAATTACGCTTCCATATGAGTTAAAAATTATATGGTCGATAATAATAGGACTAGGCAGTATGTTTAAAAACAGGCAAGCATTATGAAATGTGTTATGACTAATTGTGCTAATTCAGGAATCCTGCATTCATAGACACTGTGGCAATCATCAGTTCCTCATTGCCCCTGAAGTTAAATATAATCTCAAAATCTAGGTTCTAATATAATTTTGATTAATACTTGTCCTTGAAAACCTCATTCTATAACTACTAGTGCTATATAAGCACCACCACTCCAAACTAGGAATTTCACTTAGTGCACTTGCCAAACCCTGTTTTCAGGATTCTTCTAGAGGGAAGTTGGAATAGCAGCTCCCTAAGCTGGTGGTGTTAATATCTAAAATAGAAAGCAGAATCTTAAAGTTAGTGATTAAACATACTGTTCTGTATGGGTGCGTCGCTGTTCAGTGAATAATGGAGGTAAACTATTTTGCTAATGTCAGACATTAACAACAGAACATTTCAAAGATGCTATCCATATCCTGGGCCCAGGAACTCAGCACCATTGAATTAAAGGAAGAGATTTTCCGAGGCTTTTCCCTGAAGTTCTGTATTAAATATTCCATGTAATGCCTGGTTGTGAACCACTTCTCAATGCAGATGCCTCTGAAGCTATGAAGCTGCACCCTGATAATTTATTCAGAAGAAAATGGAAATCTTTCCAAACATGGATGCTAGTACCACTCATTAATCATAAAAGGTTTATGTGAAGAGGAAAACATTATGGAAATTATGTTTCAATGCGCCCTCTTCAGTTTTATTCATTGCTATATAGTATTATTTAGGGTAGGAAAGATCAAATCAATTATTATACTGTCTTTGGAGAAAACTCATTCTGTGGCTTCTTATATATATTTCATACATCTCTCTTATTTATCTTTTGGAGAAAAGAGCATGTGAGTTTTCTATTTCAGAAATACCCTTAAAAAATAGAGAATTCTACATGAAGATTCACTTAATAAATTTAAAATGCAATTTGCAGCAAATCTTAATATTGAGCAAAGACTTAAAGTGCTACTTTTAAATGTAACAGTATAGAAGTGCCTCTAAAGGTCATTTAGGTACAAATGATGGTTCAAAATCCAGAGTCCTCAAATAATTTTTTGACAAATTAGATGTATTATCTTTTGTGTTTCTTCACAATATTGAAGCGAACTGGATGCATTATATGTATACATGCATTTTGAAAACGTTGGTCTAAATTAATCAAAATCTAAAGACGAAAAGTTGAAAATCAATTTTGAAAGAACACTTTTTTTTAGTAATCTTTAATTTTAGTAGATGGACAGTTTAACATGAAGCCCATTAATTGTTTATTTGGTTAGTGGCAGTTTTTTGAAATTGGTTTAGCACATAACTACCAGAAATGAGGCACCTAAAATCTGTACTACAAGAAATTAACAAGTATTCAAATAATGCCCTAGCTTGTGTGAGCTTTTCTGTCTGTACACATGTAAATAATATTAATTTTGGATAAGTTAGCAATTTAAAGATTATGGTTTCATAAATGTTTGTAATATGATGAATAAATAATTACAGTGAACCTCTAAGCAAACGTAATTCGTACAGATATGGTGGACACGAACTATGTGACCTCTGAATGTCTCTCTTTCAGCCACACTCAGCATGTTTTTTGCCTTTTGGCTCTCTGAGACCATCCTGAATCAAGACTTTCTAAATCAAGACAACATACTGTGCCCTACAGAGAGAGTACCTCAAAGAAAATAAATATTGTTTGCTGTCTTGAACAGTTACCATCCTGACTGTACACTTTAACCACTACAGTCAGAATTATGAACAATATTACTCCAGCTAGTCACTTTGGATAATGTTTTTTTCCCATGTGCAAAGGGCTATAAAAGAAATCACAAACAACCCACATTAAATGCAGTGTAACAAAGCAGAGAGTTGCCGTATGAGCTCACCAGGGCAGAGTGCAATATTGCAAGGTTTGTGCTGTGTTTCAGGTCCATCACATGATCTTCCCCCATACTGGGGAGGTATACATGACCTTGTCCTAGTTCTTTGGCCTCGACCACATGTGAATGAACACAAACTCCAAGGTGACCATTCCTCCCAAACGCCATGTACTGCAACAAACCATACAGATTTTAACCAGAAACAGACACACAAGTAATAAAAGGATTTCAAAATAAACAAGATCAACATTTTAAATAGGAGTTACTTTGTCACCTTCAAGGAAATCAGTACATAGGTAAACTTTATCATAGGAAAACACATACTTTTAAAAACTTAGTTAATTTTAATTTACTAATATTTATTCTAAAGTATATTTAAAAATATACTTTGAAACATTTCCTTTAATCTTTCAACTAATCTCACTATCACAGTTTCTCTTCCTTGACTGTTTTACGCAAGATGACCTTCCTTTTCAGAAGTTAGTTGTGACACCTTTGGTCCCTGACTTGGTATGTTTAATAGCCCTGATTTTCAGGAGGCTAGGTTTTGTGAAAATCAGGCATATACTTTCTGAATCAAGGCAACTCTAAAATCTAGACGCAATCAAAATTAAACTTTCTTTTGAAATTATAGGAATAAATGCAGTAATTTATTACTATGTCAATATCAAAAATTGGGTCAGTAATCTTGATTTTTTTTCAATTGTTTACATTCTGATGGAGATATGGCAGCAGATGTGCTTGACTATCTTCATCAAAAATTCGAAGACCACATAAATAAAAGAGATATGTACCATTTCCTTACATGAACATATTCATTGATTTATCAACATGCTTTACTCCTGAAAAACATTCAGTCAACAAACCGCAAATATCTTCAGAGTTCACAATAAATGACAAACTTATACCACTATTTTTATATACAAATATTTGACAATATTAATATAAGGAATCATAGAAGATGAATCTTTCTCTATTTTAAGCGTTTTCTACTATAGGAGAAACTGATATACAATATCCATGTGAGCTTACATACCATACGCAGCACCTTCACAGAAAAATTCAGTGAAATTTTCAGAAAATTCTCTACGTGTACATGCGTAAAACAGTTCTATATAAATTGAATAATACTGCAAAGCAAGCTTTACCTATTTGTATTCTGCTTAAATAAGAGCAGTTGCACAAATTTAAATTAGGCAATGTGAGAACAGGAATGTAGTGATGAGAACTGGAGCAATGTTAAGCATTTAAGAGAAATCCAAAGACTTAGTATCCAGACTGAACAGCTCACTCAGCACCACATAATTCCATTTCTGAAGACCTGTCTGTTTGAAGGCTGTCTGGAGGGGCAAATTGTGCATAACATCTGAGTGTATCAGTAGTAATGATCCACAACATTATAGAAGAAATAGATTTTCTGTTTTGTCCTCACTTTTTTTCATCACTGTGAAAGAACTTCTCATATATAGGTTTCCTTTGCCCTGAAGGCACATATCCCCTGCCCAGTTTCTACAAACACAACCCTTTTCTTGCAGGAATCAGAGTAACATTTGAGGTGAAATTCAATTTCAAGGCTGTGGAAGGACTTTCAGCTCCCTGGCATATTATCACAAATTCATCAGTAAGATCAAGGGGAATTCAGAAAGTAGGTAAGTTCTATTGCCTTTCATTTAAAGTAAGAAAAATTGTCATTTCAGACACTATGTTGAGATAAAAAGTTTGTTAGTTAACTTCTGAGAAATTCTACCTGACATAAAATGTCAAACTTTATTCAGGGAAGATTTTAACCCACAGGACAACAGCTCAGTCGAAGAAAGGTTTTCATTTGGTCACATAAAAGTGGTCAAAAAGACCACACCCTACATCCTTATTATTTTACTCTAAATATCACATCCATCTGTGTTTTATTAAAAAAAAATAACCCTCAGAAACAGTCCAAATTAACGTTAAAGTGACAGATTTTAGTCTAGTTTGTTTAGAAACCTTGATTAATTTTGACATTTTTGTCAAAACCAAAAAGTCTTGCACTTCTATAAATAGTAAATTTCTGACTATACCTGCACATAACTCTTTTAGTTTCATCTGTTCTCAACAAGTACTATACTTCTACAGCTGTTTTGATTCGGCTATATAATCCAAATATTTTTTTTTCATTGCAAGGTATTAGACTACAAATCCAGACACATCTCTAAGATTCCCAATTTTTATCATATGAGCAAAATTAATGAGAAAACAGTTTTTCAGATCAGATTCCAAACAATAACCAGTAATAACAATGACGTAATTTCATCTCCTGATACCACAATGGTTGATTAAAATGTTGCAACAATTTTTAAAAAAGTATAAAACTTAGCTAAACAAAATTAATCCACATTCTAAAAAGATTATTCTCTAGAAAAATAATAAATTGAAGAGGTCTTGACTCTATGGAGAGATAGAATGGCATTTTTCAGTGCACATATAAGTTTAAGCCTATTGCTTAATTTGGAATTTTGATTCTATGCTGCCAAAGTGTTCTAAGTTAGTTGTCTTTATTTGAAAATTAAAAAATATGTGCTGAATGGCTCTTTGAAGGTAGTATCTTTAGTCAAGAGGATGCGTATTTCTTCGTGCAAATCTGACTACATGCTAGCAGCAACACAGAACAATTCCTATGTGATTTTGGAGCTAAACATAAGCCAAAACAAAATGTTTCATTTTGGGTGGACTGAAAGAAGCCTCTATCTGTTTGTGGCTTAAATTAAGCTGTGTCAAAAATCATCCTCCATGACAAATTTTATCTCATTATGTAAAAATTTCACAGCACCTTCTTGCCTTTATAGACTTTTATTTCTGAAACTAGTAGTCCAATAATAAAATCAAGGATGGAATAGGCATAACACTAAAACAACACATTAGAGAAGTGCCCAGTATTATCCAGGTTATCTTTAAAAGAACATCTTAATTTAAAGTTTCTTACCCTGATTTTTCTTTCTGGTATTTTATTTACATCTTCTTTCTTTAACACTATTTTCTAAATGCAAAAAAATCCATCCCCTATAGCATCTGATGAATTACAGCCAGATGAGCTATGCCAAATTACACCAGATGGAGAGCTGGCCCGCAGAGGAGTTACTGTTTTCCATAACACAGTTTCAGAAGCAAGATTCATTATTTGGGACAAAAATACTCAGATTATTGCCAGCTTCTCTGTCAAAAACATTGCTAGCACAACAAGTTTGGATTACTGCAAAGCATCCTTCCCATCTCTCCGCCACTCTGTGAACCTAATCATGTTGAAGTGAACACCCACAGTGTTCACAACACACAACTGCTGTGAAGTGGAAGGAGGCGTTAGGCCATGCTGGGCTTCATCCTACAAACATATTTGGTGAGATTTTTATTGGGGTTTAGATGCTTTTGATTTATTCAGCTTTAAATTGAACAGATATTGAAAAAATATTATGGCCATCAACGTGGCGCAGGTAGGTCCAGTACTGTTTAATATCTTCATCAATGACACAGACAGTGGGATTGAGCGCACCCTCAGCAAGTCTGCAGACAACACCAAGATGAGTGGTGTGATTGATAAACCTGAGGGACAGGATGTCATCCAAAGAGATCTGGGCAAGCTGTAGAAGCAGGCCCATGTGAATGCTATTAGGTTCAACAAGGTCCTGCACATGGCTTGGGGGCAACCTGGTTTCAACACAGGATGGGAGATAAAGGGATTGAGAGCAGCCCCGCAAAGAAGGACTTCAGGCTGCTTGCGAATGAGATGTTGGACCTGAGCCAGCACTGTGCATTTGCAGCCCAGAAAGCCAAACACATCCTGAGCTGCATCAAAAGCATCATGGCCAGCAGGGTGAGGGAGGAGATTCTGCCCCTCTACTCCACTCTGGTGGGACCCCACCTGGAGTGTTGCATCCAGCTCTAGGATCCTCAGCATAGAAAGACATGAACCTGTTGGAGCTGGTCCAGAGCACTGCAACAGAGATGATCAAAGGGATGGAACATCTCTCCTATGAAGACAGGATAGAAGAGTTTGGGTTGTTCAGCCTGGAAAAGAGGTCTCCATGGAGGCCTTATTGTGGCCTTCCACTGCTTAAAGGGGGTGTCTAAGAAAGATGCAGAAAAGTTTTTTGTCAGGCACTGTTGCAATAAGGAGAGAAAAAAAGGAGGTAAGTAAAACTACCTTAGCAAATAACACCAGCCAAAGTACAGCTTTTGAGAATAAAAATGTTTGAAATGGCTTAGTGTATTCCTGCTCCTGCCATGTCTTGCTTTACCCATGAGCCTGAAAATGCTAAGCTACAGCTAAATTTTGTGGCAAAAGGTGTTCAGGGTAATGGAGAAGGAGAAACAGAAGCTGAGATGATCTGCAGGCATGGAAATTCCTTGTTCTTTCCCCTTAAGTTTTAGCTGTGTTAGAAATTATTCACTAAACTGAAACGAGTCAGTAGCTCTGCAGTAATGGATCTTGAGGTGTCTCCACTCACAAAAGAAACAGTAACAATAAAAATTACCTGAGCTATGTTTTGTTGTCTACTATGCTGCACTTTTCTAGAATAGGATTGGTCTGAAATAAATATAAATAACCCAAAAATTATGTAAAAAGTCGTTCTTTGATTATTTTGCTTGAACTATCAGTAATACTATTTTGAAATGTAAATATCTATTCCAATACATAAATATATATGAAGCTGCTAAATCCCATTTTCCAAATTTTCCAGGACACTGAGATCACAGAGAAATATATTCTCTAACATTCCAGTGAGTATTTTGGACATATATATAAAATATGGTTAAGTGTATATTTTTATTTAATATATAAAATATGTTTAAATGTATATAAAGACTATCTAAAGGCAATAGAAAAAATAGTCTGAAAGCTTTGCGTTAGTATTTGCACATTTAACAGGCTCCTTTGAAGCCTATGGATAGATACATGAAGTACAGTAGGTCATTCTGCGTATTTTTTTATGTTGAAGGGACAACTTTTTGATTAGGAAACACTCCAGCTCTCACAATGCCCCCCACCCTTTTACTAATCATTTTGTCAAACGTCTGTTTTAAATACACTAGTATGCAGACCATATATCTTTTTTTATCAATGGACCAGGGATAATCCTGAACTATGCAACTTTCTGAGTCAGGATACATAATAGAATGAGGACAGAGGATATTTGGGCTAATAATTAATGGGATGTTTGAAAAATTAATTGAGCAGTGCCTAGGAAAAGCATATTTCTAAACTGCTGATCTTGCACACTGCTACACAGTAGTGACCCTGTAGTCAAACAGAGAACAACAAAAATTAATAAGGTTATTGCAACTGCATGGAACAATATGCAAGATTAAGCCCAGAACACTGATTATTTAGAAAAGATAACTCAAGATACATAGAGATTGTCAAAATCATCTGTGGTGAGCTGAAAAAGAAAGTATCTTGGCAGTGCAGACACTAAGAATTGGTAGCCTTTGCTTATACTGGGTGTCTGGAAACAATAGCTGCATCCTGAAGTGTGAGGATACAAGGAAACAGGTCCTTTGTGACCTGAGAAATATGAAGCAGTGTTCTGGTGTGAGCATTGTTAAAAGTTTGTTTAACCATAACATATCTAAGACTTAACTTTTTAAAGTTTGACTTAAAAAACTTTTTTCTAGTTTAAATTTGAGAGCAAATTGATTACCTTGGCTTTCGCATTACCTGGATTTTTTTGTGTTGTTTTGCTTTTGTTTTGTATCAAAAACTTAATATCCCTTTCTGAAGAGAATGAAGATAAAATTCTGAAAATTAGGTGATTTAATCCTCTTTCCTCTTCTTAGTTAATACTAATTAGCAAAAAATCAGGCAGCACTCATTGTGGAGATGGACTGTGTTTTTGTGTTCATTCTTCACGTAGTTTCAAATGAATATTTAAATCTATCTTTGAGTGTTTGCAACGTTTGTTCATTTCTTTTACAGTTCTCCTCTTTCAATTCTTTTTTTTGTACTTGAGAGTTCTTTTGTAGTATTTCCCACCTCTGGCACAATCTAAGCTACTCTAACTGTTTTAGAAATACCTGCCATTTTTGTATGGAAACACTTCCACGTGTAAAGTTTTACCACTTCTAAAGTATTAAAATTCGGCTCTAACTAGGTATTTCTACTCTGAAATATTAGAAAATTTCGTGTGAATTGATTAACTTTAGCACAATAGAAAACATTAGGTATTGAGGACAATTCTTGTCACCATCATGCATCATCTAGAGACAATCTTGTAAGTTGGTTTCCACTACAGAGGCTCCCTAAATGCTTATAATGCTGATACACAAACTCTGATGGGATCACATGCACTTCCCATTGGCTATTTTTCAACACACAGTAACAACATGAGAGTTTGATTATACATATTACTGCTCATTGAGATGAAGTCCAAGAGCTCTTGTGTATGACAATTTAGTTTACTTCAAAAATGTACTGAGCTTCCCCAGAAGCTGAAGATGGCTCACTATCCTCTTGGGATCAAATGTCACAGAGATCTGAGGAATTTGGACTGAATTTGTACTATATACCATCTGAAGGATTGCATACTGTCTTTTTTTTTTTCCTCTGCATTTCAGTCACAGCAGAGGAGGAATAATGTAGTCATGGGGCATATGCCTTCCTTCTGGCTTCCCATCATAGATTAATCAGATCCACAGGTAGAGTCTAAAGAAAGATGTGCCCTTTCAGCAACTAACTTGAATATGCCTGTCTCTTCTCCTTAGTGTATAACTACTGCTGAACTCCAACGATGTCCAGATCTCTCAGACAAAAGGAGCAGGAAAACTGTGATGCAAGACACTGATGACCTTTACCGTGTGTCAGATGTAAGAGAGTTACTTTTGTCTGATCTTTTTTCCTTTGATAGGTAGCTGTTGCCCTTTCTTGCCAGAACAATGTAAAGGAAAGTTCATGAAGACATAACTGTGCATAGAACATTGTCTGGCCCATTGCCTAAAAGAGACTGTTCTAAATGGGAAAACAATTGTAGTGTCAAATAATATATATTAACCCACCCTCTTAATTAGTCTCTGCTCCTTAATGTATTCATTATCTGGATTTTTTCCCTAGTTTGTCTTTGTACTCATGCTGCTTCTCTTTTCTGAGTGAAAATTAGAAAATATAGACTTTTTGAAAAAAAAAATGAAACTGTCAGTAAAAAAGGTGCTCTTGTTCCATATCTTGACTGTTCTGAAAATAAAAATAATAACCTACATGAAAAAAATTCACAGGTGAATAGAATTACAATTCTCTGCTTTAATTGAAATGCCCCTAGGAAATCCATGTTAATAATAATAAAAAAATAAAAAATAAATAGTTTCAAATTCTTATCATCATACAGTTCAAAAACATCCACAATTTTATTTATTGGCTGCTAACACTACCTGGACAGAGGGCAGTGTTATTGCAAACCCTTGATTCTCTTAAAGGGCCGCTGCAGTGTGTCCCGTAAGGTGATACACAAGTTCTGGTTCGCACCTGCGACCCTTGACCACAAGTAACTGAACACGTACTCCACTGGGCCCACTCTTCAACACCAGATTCACCTGTATTCAAGACAACAAACAAACAAACAAACATGAATATGGACATAAGTATTAATGACACAATTTTTTTTTTTTTTTTTGCTGAAGCTCATTATTATCGGCTCTCATAAATCAAAGAAAAAGGTACCACACCAAAATAAATATTTAAAGGTTTATGGAGTAAAGCAGCTGTGAAAATGTGCAATGAATAGAAAACAAGGACACCTACAATGCTGCAATCACATAATGCCTGTCAGAGGGGAACACTTTGATGTCTTAGCATCATTTACAACTTTATGAGAGCTACTGCCCTTCAACACTTCAAAAACACTACCCTCAGGATTCTGTAAGTACACAGACAGCTCTTTGTACATAATAGCAAAGGATTTGTCTTTGATATTTATACTTAGCCCTCTAGAATTAAGGCTCAGTAACAGTTTAAGGAACCCTATCTGTAAGGGAATTCCAATGAAAAAACCCGAGACAAACCAAACCCTAATGTCTTACATTTTCTTCAGTAGAGTCATATAGCATTTGAATGAAATTCTCTGGCAAAGAAAAACATTTTGTTTACTAAATTTTAACCTGAAATCTGAGATAGAAACTTTGATAATTTGCTGCACAGATCTACTCCTTGCTTTTGACCTACAGGTATGCTGAATTCTTGGGTGTGCCAGACCTCATTGCTGCACATAATACATACTACTATGTTCAAAATTGTCAGATGTGATTAATTTACACTATATATTAGAAAAGAGGATTTTTTTTTGAGCGATAGAATATTACATTTTTATTTTTTGAAAGCATGTAATGCATAAAGTTTTCTTGCATGGATGCTCTGGAAAGAATGCTTGAATTTAATTCTCATGAACAGCTATACACACAATTCTGGAATTCCTTTCCCAAAGGAATTCCTGTTCAGAAAAATAGATCCCTTGAGTATTCTCAGAAAGCAAATGCGAAAATAATGTGAATATACCTCACTGAACAATTCGAATAAATAATTGTGGATTGATGTTTAGCTTCTTCTGTTAAAAATCAGCATTCAGTGTAAAATGGGAGCTGAAACCCTTACTGCATGCTTGATTTTTAAGTGTAAGTCTTTTTTGAAACAAATGGGACTTTCTCTTTTAAAATCAGTGGCATGATAAAATCTGCAGACTTGGAGAGCTTGCTTGAAATTTCAGTTATCTCAGTATACTTCTAGTCTTCCAAAAGTTCTGATACTGATCACAGTCAAGGGATTGTCTGCAAAGCTGAAATATTCTAGTGCTATCTTCCAAGAATGCAGTAAATGACATACTATTTCTTCAAACTGTACTTTGTAGCAAGAATCTGAATCTCTCCAAGCTGTCTTTCTTTTGGTTGTTTTTTTTTTTTCCCTGAAGGTCAAACACGAAACCTTTGCAAAATGATTGTTTCTGCTAGACTTCTAAGATTAAATTCTGAGGCTATTCAATGCTTAAAAAAAAAAGAAAAAGTGCTTCTTACTCAGTAAAAAGACAGAATGCTTTATAATTAGCACACATATCCCTCTATTTTTAATAAAATTATATGGAATTCTAAAAATTTCTATGGAAAACCACAAAATTATGAGCTTTCTACACGCAAAAACTCACCAATGTTTTTTGTGGTCCTATTCATTATTTGTTAGGTAAAAAAAATAAAAAATAGTCACTGACTATTTTTTTAATAATTTTAACGGCATCAATTTAGCACTTTGATTAGGCAGTTAGATGGCTTGGGTTCAGGTTAGATGGTGTAACATGCTAAATATATTTAATATGTATGTAGACATTTGCAATTACAAATTATGTACTATAATCCCTATCTGCATGGTAAAAAGACTTGTATTACTGTGGGCTTCTAGGCTAATACTTTCTGTCTTACCCTACATGTTCGAAGTTTGACTTTGCCTTTGTTAAAATGATTTAGGTAAAAGGTCAAAGAGCAGAAAAAGTCTAAACTATGTTTCTCAAGATGTTCCTCATTATGTAAAACAGTTATATGTACTCAGTGTAAACGATCCATTATTCAACACAGACATGTTGACAGTGCACAGCTAATAAAATACAGAAATTAAAATCAAAAATTTTAATATTTTGATATATTAAAGTGATAGAAATATTACTCTTAATGCTTGGAATATGATAGAAAATAGCAGCAACATGATTATTAGGCTGTTGTCAGACTTGTGTGACTGTAGAGTGAATTTTGAAATTAGTATTAATTATTAGATGTTCTGAGAATATATGTACTGTTCATTCACAAAAAGCATAATCTCTTAATATACATCATATGTAAAAAAGGCTTAAACTTTTGCTGGAGGAAGATCTTCATATTAACATGCTCTACAGTGCAAAAAGAGGAAAATGAAGACAAAATAAAGAACACACTTATCTCACCAGCTGCTTTGCTTCCTTTTATACAATGCATTATGATTTTTTGGTAGTTTTTAAATTTTCAGAGTATTTTATGATGCTTTCAGGATGATTATTACTTATTTTAGAAGATTTAAAAGAAGGGAAGTATCTTCACATATATATATATCATTGTTAATTTACCATTTTAATTTAAGAACATAAAGACTCCTATTTTTTCTAGAATAAATCCAGGATGAAGACATAATCTACAAATATATCTTCCATTGTTTGCTTTTCTCTTATCCATTCTTTTTCTTTTCTGAAATGAAAATTTTGAAAGGACTACTTTTTATTTACCTTGTTTTCTGTTATTTGAGAACTCTTAATTTTTTATATGAATCATATTAAATCTACAATCTTAAATTATCTCTTAGCAAGCTACCAAACTCTTACTCTCCCCTGATGCTGGACATGTAAGAGGAAACATAACTTACTTTATGGAAGGCCTCATTGATCTGTGTAAAACTTACCTGCATTATACTCTCTAAATCCCATAACACCTAAGGGAAGGATCAGTCCAATAACATAAAATGACAAATATAGAACAAGAAATTATTCACACAGTATTTTTAATAAACGTCTTTACTGCCTCATAACACTCTCAAAAACCAGAAAAATGCATATTTTAATACCACATTTTAAAACGCTTCCATTCCCAGCAAAATTTGGTGGATTAAGTCCACGATTCTATCAGTATCAAATGCTTTTCATAAATCTTTTCCAAGACATTTCTCTATTCTTATCTCTCTGGCTTTTAAAAGCATACAAACATTTTGTTGCAGTTTTGTATCTGTTATTGTTACACAAAATAAAATATCAAGGCTTAAAATATAAAACCCTATAAAGTCAGTAACCAATTACTAATAATATTTCTTAGTGGATAAATTAATGAGATAGATATGTTAGAAAAAACCTTATGAATCAGTTTAGAAGATATCACAATCATTTTATTGCAAGAAAAATGAATGCATTACAGGTGAAGAAAATATGCAATGATCACTACAAAGGAAAAACAAAATGAAGAGATGAAAATTAGTATGTCCAGAAAGAGCACAAGTATTACTTAAAATGTGTTAACCTGCATCATGGAAAATACATATTTCCCCAGACTTTGGCATTTAAATTTATATGCTCATACCTCTCACATGCTTTCAGAACAGGACCTTGAAAACCAATCCTGTATAATTTTGGACGTTCATCTCCACACACACAATGTATTGGAAGGTGATGGTATAAGTGCTGCACTTGTAATGCAGCTCTCTAACACCCATAATAGATGCACTGCAATGCATGACTAAAAATTATCAAATACAAGATTTGCGTGATATTTTTAAGGTTTTAGGAATTTATATGGGAAAAAAAGCCCAGATAGTTTCACTAATTTTTTGAGTAATTGTATGAATTCAAGAAGCAGCATAAAAGCAAAGGTTTTATTCTATATAGTAAGCAACTACCATTATATGTCTGAGCTAGGTATGTAAGTGATAAGTTCTACTTTCCTAAACAAAAACTGCATGGAGACCTAGAGAATTCCAGGCTCCCTTCTTCCACTGTATTTGCTTACAGTAGTACCTGGGAGTTAGCCATAAAAGCAATCCTATAGATTAATACGAGGGAAGCAGACATTTTCCCATTCTAAATTTGTTACCAAACAGATCTACACTGATTGGCTATACATGTACTTAGATTGCTTAATATATTGATTTCTGCAAATCTGTTAAGTAAAGCACCCTACCACTAAGGAAGTCAACATGCAACATAACTAGAAGCAATTATAGCTCTTTTACTGAAGTGCATAAAAACTGGAAGCATTATGTACGACTGATGCAGGTGTATGTTCTAGGTTAGTTACTAGGGGATACAGAAGAAGTTTTTTCAAATCCATACAAAACTTATGGGGCACGAGATTGTCAACTCAGTAACTTACTGGAATGAAGTGTGTAGGGCCAATAAGGAATTAGCTTTTACCAACAGATACGTGGATCATTATTGAAGTCAAAATGGGCACTAGTTTTGGTGTATGAGAGCTTAATTCAACTCACCACTAAAATTTTATCATTGACCTCAAAGACAGCTGTGGTAACTGTTGGTAAACGGGGCAATCAGGCTTTTTTTTTTTTTTTTTAGTTACTTCAGTTCCAGGTTTCCAATATCATCTTGGTATCTTTAGATAAAGAAGATGAAGTTGCTCAAACAAAATTAGAAAATATGTTTTAGATGAAAAACTGTTAGATAATTTGCACATTCAATTAAAAACTACTTACGGCCAATTTCATTTAGCAATTACGAATCTGGAAACTAGAGAACAGAACATTGTGCTGGGCCAAAGATAGTAAATGCTGAACGCATGCACATTAAAGTTACCCCAGTAATTAATTAACTTGATAAATGCCTAAAGCTGGGATTAGACAGTATATTTATAAAGAAATTCTGAAGCATGTTCTTAACATCTTTGAAAAAAAGTTAACATGTCACAGTGAGCTGTCCTGTGTTTTGTACATGTGAGACTGCTTTTACTACTAAAGAAATTCATGCTTACACTAAATGATTCAGTATTCACATTCACAGCGCATGTTTTTGCATGATCTGCCTAGTTTTTAGCTACTTTATTTATGGACTTTAACTGGTGAAAAAAAATAAATGATTCAAAAAAAGTATCAGCTTAGAAAACTGACAAATATGCAGCAAAAGATTATGGAAACATGCAGTGGTCTTGCTAAAATTAACAACAGTAAATAGAAAAAATGTAACTGATGTATTACCAGTTTGTGCCATAAATTTAGCAGCATCAGCTTGTTCCTGAGGGACCCTTTTCTCATGAACAGATCGAGGTCGCTGACTTTTAATTGTATGATCTCCCATCATTCCAAATTCTAAAGACAGAATAAAGGTTTATGAAAGCTTGTGTGTAGACATTTCTCAAAAGTCACATACTGTCTCATGCAATATGTTCCTAAACATACCTGGAAGTTGCTGGCAAGAGTCAGGCAAGTGATCATGGCAGTTAACATCAATTTAACTTTGCTACACTCAGCTTTCAATAAATACTTAAATTTATGTCTGCAGATTTTCCAATATGATTTTATTTTATGAAACAACATTTAATGTAGTGACACATTCTATAAATCAGCTGTATGACGCAGGACAAAAACAAGTATTGAAATGCAGAATTCTATTCCTTTATTTTAAATCTGTGCAAACCACACCAGAAAATGACTGTGACAGTGTTAGACATTGCTGTTCTGTGGCAGAGCCTGCTGCTCCTCCAGAGGGCTTCTATTTCTGCACTCATCTTTCAGGCTGATGAAGCCTTCAACAGAGATAACAAGTCATCTTTGGGAATGGTGGCAATGGGCAATTATAATGATTTAGCCAATGAACTGTTTAATTTTTAGGCTGAATACAGCAGAACAAGTGCTTGTGATCTGTTTCCTTTCTGAAACCTCTCAGTTAAAAAGACTGTAGATTGTATCTTACTCTCCACATTGATTTTAATAGGGAAAACCTATGAAGAATCAGTGACATCAAGCCCCAGAGTGTGGGAGACAAAAGTGCTTTAGTTGTTTATCCTGTTATCACTGCTGTCATTTTCCCTCTCATCCGGGCAAAACCTCCTAGACATCTACCTTAGCTCTACTTTTCATTTCTGTAATGAAATGCAGGAAGTCTTTTGCACTTAGAAGGGGACTACTGTGTCTTCAGCACAGCTTCCTACGATCTTCCCAGGCACACACAGCTGTCTGCAGCTTAGTGCTATATATTCTTTAAAAAAAACCCAAAAACCGGGGCTCTAATTCAGGAAGCGTGTGCTGGGAAATGTGGGTTAACATTGAAACGACTTCAACTACAATCACATAAAGTTTCTGATGAGGCAGAAGGTGTCTGAAACACAAGGAACACAAATGTTAAAAAATATCTTTCTGCTGGAAGGTTACCTTGCAAATGTAAAATTCAAAATTCTCCCCAATTTGTAGAGGCATGAAGATAATAAAACTTACCTTTCTGCCTCAAAAACCACAAACCATTATATAAGATGTAAATATCCCTAATAAATATTATTTGCAAACACATTGTCTTGATAAACCATTAAAAAACATTAAAATTTCTATTTAAAGAAACAATAAAAGTTAAATTTATTTTTAAGGGGTCAATCAGAAGAAAGAGGTTTTTTCCTTTCTAGTAAACTATTAATGTATTTCTCCAAATCAGTGTTTCTTTTTGTAAATATTCATTAGCGCCACCACTTAAAATATAAATTTAATTATTCATTTGAGAACAGTAATGCAGTTCACATTCTAAAGAGAATATTTGAAAATATAATTAATAAAATATATTTTGAGGATTAAACATTCAGTATTTTAATACATCCCAGAAATAAATATAAGAGATAATTACATTATATATGTATATATACACACATGCAAATATATAATATATATATGTATGTGTATATATACAAATGTGTGTTTTAAATTTTATAACTAAATTTTTACAAAATACACCTCTTCTGCAGCTCCTCTGATTTAAGATAGCTTTTTATTCTGTGGAAAATCTCTTATTACAATTAATATTCCAATTCAAATTGTGATTAGAATATTTTTACAATTTTTACAAGGTGCAGTACAGATGACACATTTAAACTGCAATTAATAGCATGGTAATGGCAGGAGACTTTACATAGCTTTTCCCCCGAAGAGGCTGTCACAGCAAGGCGTGTTTACTCTGAGTTTGCTGCCTGCATGATCTCTGCTTGTCAGGTAATTTAGAGGGTATAGCAGCATTCTTGCAGAAGACTCAGTTCTACTGTTTAAGTTACAGAGTGCAATAATGGGAGACCTTTGCTAGAGGAAGGCTTTCCAGAGGCATACAGGGAGGTGGTGAATGTTCTGATTCCAGTCCTGCAGCATCTTGTGCTGGGTGCGGGCACATGCAGTGTGCTGCAGGACAGAGACTGCTGGTGGAGAGCCAAAGGGATGTCTGGGAGATCAGTTCTCTGCATTGTGGATAATACCTGATGTAGCTCCAGTCATAATGATGGAGTTACAAATACCACTGCTCATGATTATAATGCCTCGTTTTTTTCATTTTTCCACTTAAGCAACAACACATTTTCAATTCACTTCAACTATTGCTGATGGTCTTTGAGATGCACTTTTCAGCTAATCTCCCTTTGATATATTAAGCATTTATACAGCAAGTATATATTAAAGATAAATTTTTCATTACCCAGATAAAAATATTTATATAAGTTTTGTCAAAAAAATGGAACCAGACTTATGCAATGCTCTTATTTTCATATTCAGCTGAAGTATTTAACCAAATGCCACATGAGAACAAAAGCGGTACCAGGAAATGCAATGTACTGGCATGGGTGATGCCTCATTAAAATTCAGGCCTCATGAGAGAAGAAAAAAAAAGGGTCAAGTGCATTTTTGTAATGGGATTAGAAATGTCCACTTTCTGTTTATAAGTACAAACAATGGTCTCAAAATTTTTTAATCTAAGAAGCTTAAGAGCAATGCATTTTTATGAAGCATTTTTAATAAAATACGTTACTTAAGTTTACAATAAATACTAAATAGAATGAAACTTTCAGATTTTCAGATCCTAGGTAATAAACATAGAACGCAAACCCTTTATGCAGTTTTTTTTCTCCTCAATACTTCACAGAAAAGCAGTATATAAATGCTTTCTGGGCTGGGAAAGCATTTTAACCCAAATCAGCCTAGAGTATGACTAAATGGCACAGAAATTTCAAGGATCTGTTTGTGTGGGAAAGGTGGTAGGAACCATCCTAACGTAGGCAGTATCTGGCATAGAGGTATCCTGCAAGGTCAAGTCAGCGTGATTCAAGACCTGATATCTGGATATAATATTGGATGTTTGAATTGACATTCTGAGTAAATTAATTTTTATCATTCTCACTCTTCTTACCTAGTTCTTGCTGCTGAAAATAAGTTTTCTAACCCAGAAGAAGGTATTTTTGTAGACATTAGACTCTGATGAGATTTTATTTGGTGATGTCTGTCCTAAATTTTATTTGGGTGAAACAGAACAGTTCTTCTCTGCTTTTATCTCTAACATTGATAATAATCATATTGTTTCATTAAATACAGGAGGAAAGCAAATCCTATCAGCAAGAAATAGGTGCATGGTCTAATCCAGAAATTGATACTGTGACTCTAAATTAGGCCTGTAAACATGCAAGGGTTGTAAGCCTTTTTATTACATTGTTAATGTTATAAGCTACATAGCATGAAGATAAACCCACAAATACCTCAAAATATAAATAAAAATAGCATTATGGGGAACCTTGAATCATTTTAGCCAGACCAAGACTTATAACAAATCATAACACATTCCAAACATTTGTGTTAGAAAATCTGAGGCTTATTTATTTGATAAAAGAATTTATTCTGCTGTCAGTGGTCCTTTGGTGGCTATGGAAGTACAAGGGATCACTGCAATAGGATCCCTATTTTATTGCTCCTCAGCTGCTCATAATGGACCAATACTTCAAAGTATTTTTGTGATGCATACATTTTAAAACGGATGTGATGTATCGTTTGGTTAAGCATTGGAACAGACTGCCCAGGGAGGTGGTGGAGTCACCATCTCTAGAAGCGTTCAAGAATGGTTGGATGTGGCACTTAATGCTATGGGTTAGTTGGCATGGTGGTGTTTGGTCAAAGTTTAGTGATCTTGGAGGGCTTTTCTAACCTAAATGATCATCTGATTCCATGATTTCATTTTACATATAAGCTGAGGCATGTAATACAGTTCCATGCCTTCTAGGACAGAAAAAAAAAATTGCAATTCCAAAGTTTACAGTTTGGTATTATTTACAGTTCTTATCACTAGTCCCATTGGCTTTAACGTTTGTTATATCATGTTATGTTGTTATGTTATGTTATGTTATGTTATGTTATGTTATGGGAATTTTTTTCCTATTGAGTAACCTTTTTAGTTTTTAAAGGAGAAGCTAAATTCTTGTGGCCAGTGTAGGTGTACGTTTTTAGCAGGGAAGAGAGGTGCCATGTGCTCTCTGTAGGAATAAAGAAGAAAAAAAAATCTGTTAACAGTGTACAAATGCAAACTAGAACAACTGAGAAATACAAAAGAAAAATACCAGCTTTGCAAGGTTCTACTCACCAAGGCTAGTCTTTGCTTTTTGACAAGTGGATATTCTTTAAAATAAAGGTAAGTATCAAACAGATTTTATGTCTAGGCTGTTTTATGATATTTATAACATATATATTTATTACATATATATCCTAGTCATCAGATGACATAAACTATGTTGATTTGGCTTTTATGGGTATTTTTTATCACATTTCATGGGAACTTCACAGTGCAAATGTATTATGGTGTACCATCTACTATGAATTGTGCTATTTATGGTGCAGGACACACTAGCATTAATATAAAAAGCCTTTTTCATCATAGAAGTTAGTGATGACATCATAAATGAACTAAAAAAAAGTGATTCTGAGACCTCTAGGGTTACCCCCTTAGGATGAGTACAATGTAAAGGAACTTCTGAGAGTTGCTGAGTGTCGTCAGCTTGTACAGAACCTCCTGGAAAGTAAGAGCAGTTTCCTGAAAGCTTTTCAGAACCTTAAAAGCATGAAGAGGCAGTCAGCTCCCCAAAGTGACTGTCATTTTCTTTCACCCACAGTGCTCCAGCAGTGTGATTCATACTATCCTACCCACTCCTGAACTGCAACTAGCCAAACGAGTGTTTTCATTTACTCCTGACTACAGAATGAACTAAATAGGTCTTGCAGCCGGAATGTGCAATAATGCAAACTGTATCACATGCAGTAGCACAGCATCCTCTCTGTGCTAACACCCAAATGTTTTTTCCAGAAATTACGCAAAATGCCAGGGTAAGTCCCAGGTGAAGGGGGAGGAGGAGAGGGGGAAAGGAAGAAAGAAGACTACAGAAATATATAAAGAATCAGTTTGTTTAAATCAAATTTTGGGCTGAAATATTAACTAATTTCTGTAGATCTGATCAATTTCTGACTTCCAGGAGCTTGAAAAAGTTTCTGCGCCTTTTTTTAGCCCATTTTAGAGGTTCTCCTACAAAGATACACAGCATTAGCAGTACTTGGGGTTTCTCATCACATTGGCAACTGGTCAGCACAATTTCTTCTGGTCACTAGATGGCAGAATGTGTGTTGACTTAGAAGCATAATTTTGCATTGACTTAAGAAGCTGTGACTTTCTGTTTCATTTTCACTATAAAATTCTCTCATATATATACATAATAAATGTCACTGCATTCAAAGTACTGAGGGGTTTTGGTTTTCTTCTTTATTTTTAGTTATTCAACTGAAGATTACTAAAACTCCAACAAAACACCCAAAACAAATAAAACACGAGTTGCAGGGTTTTTTTTGACTTGTTGGTTTCCCCACCCCCTTGTTACAGTAAGCCCTATGACAGAAGAAAATCTGAGGAGCATTCTCTTCCCTACCTCCAGCACTGTTTCACTGCAGCAGGGTACCCAGGCCCCACAAGGAAGCACTTGTTCTCTAATGCTGCATTGGCAGGACACAGAGCTTCAGGGCATTCGTGAATGCCATCACTCTGCAGTACGGATTTAAGCTATAGCTTTCTATGGGAACCCCTCAAAATGATATTTCCTCATGAGGCAGGCAAGTTGCCAAAAGGGTAACGTAACTATTAGCTGAATTAGATTTCCATGGGAACCTCTTCTCAGTGAATGTGGAAAACGTTCTTAAAACAGCCTTTGCTTACTTCCTACGTAGATCCTGGTCCCAGAAAAAGTCCCCTTTTGGCTCTCTAACACAGCATAGAAGAGCTTTGATCAGTTTCAAACTGAATGGAATAATTTCTTTCACTAGAGTGAATTAAGATCTGAACTGAGCTGTATTCATGAACACAGTGAGAAAAATATGCCATTACTCATGAAAACATGGAAAGGATTTTATGGTAATGGAAATATGAAAGGCAAAAGCATTTTTACTAACATAGTATATTTTTTAAATTGTACTAAATTATTGCATGTTATCAAATAAAGACAGGTAAACATTTGTAAGAAATTAGATACAAGATTTCTCTCGTACACAAAGATATCCTAATACATATATGTATGCATTCTTTCATCTCTCAAAAAATTAGGGAAAATAATTATGTATTCTAAACAGTCAACATATTGTACAAAGGTAATCAGTTTATACTCATGTCTAGGGAGACCTATTAACTCCTAGGACATAACTTTGGATTAATACTACTGCTGGTATTTTTAATGACATAAGAAATGAAATATTGCTGAATTAAAATATAAGTGATAGCACAAATCCCAAGGAGCCAGACTTTTCATGGCAATGCAATCTGCTGTCTCTCTGTGCATCTCTGCAGTGACTCTCTCAGCCAGCCATTAACTTCAGTGGGATCTGAACCTGTTTATTTATGGTTACAGATTTGATCAGTGAAGCATATCATAAAGATGCAATATTTCTTCACTTTCAATATGCAGAGAATGTTAAGACTGTGCAACCTCTATTACTTGCTTTTCTGGCCCTAACTGCTCATCACCATACACCTAGGCAAGAGAAACTGAGCATAAAAATCTAGGGAAGTGACTCATACCTGTTCAAAATGAATGTGAAATGTCACCATAGCAGGTAGTGTGTTTTCACATGTGCTTTGCAGAATTATAACTAAGCAAAGAGGAAAAGGAGGGGTGGATGGAAGCCCAAACTGCAGCTTCACCCCTTTTTATATCTACCAAATCTGACATTTGTAATTATCATGGCCAGGTAGGCAGAAGATGCTCTGTAGTTCACATTTTTCCCATTCAAATACTTCTTTAGTAATCCATCACAAAATGGTTGTGTTTAAATAAAATTAAAAATATTGATAAAAAGCACTTTACCTTTTCAAGTTTAACATTTAAATCCTGTAAATTCAGCGGTATGTCATTCTCTCATATTCCATACTCTTCTCTCAAAAGATTCATGGATGTAATAGCACATTAAAGAATGAAAGCACAGGAGCTTACCTTTATATATTTTTGCTTTTTAAAATGAAACACTTTTAATGCGTTCTCTTGTAGTATTCTCATCATTTTAATGTTTCTACTACAATAACTTATTCATGTGTAGCCTTTAAAAATTTAAATCATGGTATAATAATAATTCTTCAGTATCTTCATTTCTTCTGTACTATTTTGCTTCTGCATTAAGTTTTTTGCTTTTATCATATATTTAATTAATTGAATTACTGATATTGTTAGCCAGTGGAGGAGTTATTTCAGAATGCCATCATTTTTGTATAAATGCTCTCTTTTCTGCAGCAAGCTACGTAGTTATTACACATAGGATAGTGTGTGCCTTTATTGTTCTGTACAATTTAAAGTCAAGAGATTATGACTGAGAATAAACTGTAATTTCCTAAGCTATTCTTTAATTCAATAATTCTTATTTTCTGTTCCAGAAAGACTGAAAAATAAGTAAACTGTAGAAAGCAGAACTCACAAGGACATCTAGACTATTTCCTTGCCCTGCAACTATTTAGCACAGGCATTTCTGCAGATGGTTGCCTAATCTTTTCTAAATTATAGAAGCACTCATTAAAATACGAGATGAATTATCTATGAATTTTTGACAGGGAAGTTTGCACTCTGTGAAAGATTCTAAAGCTGTATAAAGAAAAGGAACAAGAATCAATATTTTAAATAACAGATACTGCAAACTGTAATCACTAAGAACAGTTAAACTGACTGTGGATTTTTTTTAGAATGGTAAAGCTTCTAGGTGAAGCTAAATGATATTGCATGCTTTTTTAAGAGCATTTTCTTGTTCCTGTTTAAGTCTCCTAAATTGTTTTTATGAGAAAATAATAAAAAATGGAAGAAATATTGCTGGATGTGAATTTTGCACATTACATTTTTATTGTTTGTGATACTACAAAGCTGGCTGTTTTGTATACAGACATCATGGATGGCTGCTAAATTTTATGTAGAGAAGAGAAGAATGAAAGTAAAGGACAAGAGCCTTGGCTGCTGTGAAATGGCCTCATTCCACCCAGGCAGACTAGAGTTTGTAAGCTGAGAAGGTGCACTAGAAACTGTTTACTAAAACCAGAGACTTAGTAGTCTGAGTTAAAAGGTTTATATACCGGTTCACAAGGGTATGTGCCCTTGCTAACTGTCACTTGCAGGTTAATTGACACACATATGCAATTTCAAACATATTATTCCACCCAGTTCATCATGGGAGATCTGTGTATGGCACACTGCCCTGACAAGAAGGGTATTGCAGTGTTTTCCAAAACAGACCTGGAACCTCTTAAAAAGTATCTAATGGTGCCATAAGTCCTCTCTGAACTCCTGTGGGACACATGTGGTCTTAAATATGAGTCGTAAATAACTCTTCTCTAGTCAACAGAATAACCTTAATGGGAAAAGACAACACAAATGAGAGGAAACCCAGTGACTCAAATTTAAACCTCAGATAAAATTTTCACAGTCATAGAATCATAGAACTGTTAAGATCAGAAAAGACCTCTAAGATCACAAACTCCAACCATCATCCCAGCACTACTATGATGTTCACCTCTAAACCATGTCTAGATCTTTCTAGGGATTTTTTGGGAAATACATTAGATGTTTTCACTGGCTTTAGTAAAAACACTTTTCTATGTCTCTGAAATTCTGATTTCAGAGTCAGACCCATCAATGCATTTTATGTTTTTAAGGAGTCAAATATCTCACTGAGGCTAAAACCCAATGTTCTCCTTCACTCTTACTGGATAATCCACATATGAAAAAAGTATCTCAGTGCATCTGCTAACATGTCCTCCCTAGCTCTATAGGCCAGTGTCAGAGAATACTATGGTTTATTTTACGGGTGTTGCCCATGCAATGCTTCTATAAAAGCAAACTAACTGTTAAGCTGCAGATCTGAGCTAAACAAAGCACAGTTTGCCAAACATCTCTTCCAGAAGAATCCATGAAGCCTGCATTAAAGAACAACTGAGCTGCAGGATTTCTCACCTACTTAACACCAGAAGAAATACCCTATGTCAAAATATATTAAAAAAAAAAGGCAGAAAATTTGACCTAGGAGCAGATATATTCCATAGGCATAATCCATCTGATCGTGGTGTACTGCTCTTAACACAGGAACAGCACTTTGCTGGATTGAGCAGATGAATCCATTAGAATTACTGAGAGATGATCTACAGGTCTACCAAGCACATAGATTACTCTGAGACCCATCAATATAATGCTGGCTTTTGCAACATACATATTCTTAAAAAAACTTTTTAAAATGCCATTTTTCAGCCATGTCAGGGATTTCTACTCTGTCATAGCAAAGTGCCTTCTGGGCCACTTCGCTGATTAAATTAGACAGCAATAGAAAACACAATCTAGTTGACATGACATTGATACTCATAGGGAATTATACCAGGGAAAATCATGGGGATGACACTACTGAAGTGGTACATCCTCAGAGGTGGAAGAACAGGCTTGTCTTTCATCAATAAGCATCAAACTGATTGTTTTTAGTATTTTTATTATTCCTAAATTCTGGCATGATATTACACACTTGAATCACTTAAAATTCTCATACATGTCCTACAAGTATTACTGCAACAATCTATACCTTTTGACCTCCACAATGATGAAATGAAGTGTACTCTATAGTTTCTCCTATGCATCTCAATAATAAGGATCTTTTAGAAGTGTCTATTCCATGATGGCTACACAGGATACATCTTACATAATGCATTTCAGCTTGTCAGCATAACATGCAATGTGGCTACCTAAAAGCTGTGTTAGCTCACCATGGACCATCATTTGGGTAAATTATGCCAATAGTCAAGATATATGAATACGTGGAGATTGCAAGCAGGGATTTTTTTCAGTGAAGGTGTTTCGTTCTGGACTTAGAACTATAGAGTTTACAATACTCATTATTCTGGGATCTCTGACTGTAACTTACATAAATGCATTCTCAGAATGACCTATTGCTTATGGACGTAGAAAAATGTATTATATTTTGGAGAAGTCTGCAGCTCATTATGTTTTACTTGGAGCAAATAGACTTTCCCTTAATAGCTAGAAACCTGTAACTGGGATGTGTATCATGGCTCCCCAAGAGAGGCTTATGACTTGAATCTCATCCTGCTGCTCCTAACTAGAAACCTTTTTCAAACCATCTACAGTGCTGCCCACAGATAGCCTACAAATCTCTCCCAATGCCTCTACTCTGCTGCCTAGAAAGGGCTGGAAAAGAATGGATTCACTGCAAAGCTCAATAAAATAGCCTTTATACAAAGTCATTTTGAAACAAAAAATCGAATTTGTCTCAAATTAGGCCTTTGCCTCTTTTGTGTTGGCTCTCTGAAAATATCCTAATAATTTAGTTACTTGAAAGAAGTCTACTGTAGGCATGTAGAGTGGAATATTTACATTAAAAAATTCTGAATCAGTAAATTAAATTCTGCTTACTCGAGACTTATTTTGGCTGTCCATCCAACAGCAGAACTATAGGTATGTACTTAGATGGCCATGGCTCCAACACTACTGCCATAATGAACTGATTAGATATACTTCATACTCACTTAATTGATTAATAGGTAACTTTAAAAACATAATAAGGCAGAGGAGACCATAAGTTCAGAAAAATCAGACAAAAACCCACTATCTTGACTACAAAAGTTATACAGCATTCAGTCAAGAACATGTAATCAAGAGCATGTTAAGTTGGCTGAAAAGCTTATGTTGAAGCACATAAGGTTGCAGTTCTCAAATGACCTGGAAAAAATCCTAGCTTTAGACCTAATAGAGACTGCTCATTCTGTATTAATCTTATGGAATATTTTTTTATATTTTCCAAGATACATTTAAGTTTTATCTGTTTTTATTTAAAATGTTACTTCAACTTGATATTCATTCACATCTCAGAATAAATAAAGTAGTTCTAAAGACTAAAGTCTTACGATTTTAGCACCAACTTTCAGCAAACAAAAATACATTTTTGGTTTTAAAAAATTATTATTTGTTTGATATATAAGTAGCAAACTCAACTAAAATCTGTTTAAGGAATCCTAGGGTAAAAAAGTAACGTGCCATTAGTTTTCATGAAGGTTTTGAAAATAATGCAGCAATAGGTCTGCAAAGCCTGACTGAACAGGAGTGCTCAGTGCCAGAACTGACTCTGGACTCAAGGTATTTACATTTGCAGTCAGAGAAGTTTATTTCCCAGGATGACAGCAGAACCCATTGATGCAAGATGTGGTTATACAAATGCCCACATGCTAACATATGTAAAACATCTCCAAAGGATAGCCTGGGTGCACAAGGTCTACCTCTGGGAAAAGGGCTTGATGGCATATAACTGCACTTGAATAGAATCTAGACCATAGAACAGATGTTTCCATTTTGTCCTTTCACACAATTTATGCTTTTCAAAAATCGTTACAAGTTCCCAAAAGATATGAAGAAGCAATTTTTTATGTAACAGATTTTGTCCAAAAATAAGTTGTTACTGCTAATATACAGCCCCCTATGCTGGTAATCCAAGTTAGCACATATATAATTTTGATCACTTTATGGTGCATTTCAATTATTTCCCACTATCAAAAGAATAGACTTGTCTATTCTATTCTCCCTTATGCTGTGGTTTTAATACATTAGAGTAACATCACCTACAAATTACAATACTTTGACCTCCACCAGTGTAAATCAAAAGTAATGAAATAACAGAATTAAATGTGCATATAACTGCTGCGTGAGCAGAACTGGCTCCAGACAGATTAATTTATCTGGTTTTGAGCAGAACACAGGACTGCCAGACCCATAATAATGATTTTCTAGTTTCTAACTCTATATTCTGTTAGATCATGTGGATTCTTCTGCATATCCATACTATTTAATGCTTTAGATTATGGGAACAATTGCAGCTAGTTAAAGAGTGATTTCACTAAATCCTTATTCATGATGAAGTCAGCTTGGATTTGCCTCTAAGTAGGAGTTTTTAAAAATGTAATCACAATAAATTATTCCCAGTATTAAAAATGAGACCGTGCAATAAGCCAGAGGATAAAGTGCCAGTTGGGACAATGTTTTTCTTGTTGCTGTTTTCTTACTATCCCAAGGCCCATCCCTGTAACTGACTTGAAATGTTATGGTTGTATTCACTGGGTATGTACTAAACTGCAGTTAGGAATATCTGCCACTAAATCTTTTAAACATTTCAATGGCAGGGCCTGGGCAGCCCGCTAAAAAAGCAAGAATTTATTAAAAATAGTAAAACATTTGTGCAGAGTAAAATTATTATATGGGACCACTAGAGAATTGGTGCTCTTCTGAACAAATGCCTAAGTACACAATAGAGAAGGACACAAATTTTAGTCTGAAAAGAAGGTACTATTCAAAGTACATAAACAAAACTTAACTCCACCTCACCCTAGAGACAACTCTTTTTTTTTCTTTTTGCGTAAGGAAGAATAAATCCCTTAGCTGGTATTTATAGTTGAAGCCAATTTTAAATCCCACACCAGTTTCAAAAACTAGCTGTAGATCCAGACTTGAGACTAATAGTTGGAGAGATGCATTATTTCCATGGTTATTTAATTACATAATTCTGGTAGTCAAAACATAGCTTAGGAATTCTGAGATAAAAGACTTATAAATTGAGGATCTGGGGAAGGTTTATGACTAATTTGTAAAGAGTCTGCATCAATACCACTCTTTTAAGATGGAAATTGTTGGCATAAGTTCCTTCTGGTTTCTCTTCTTAATTCTTCAAGGAGTAGATCCTCTTACAGGTCTTGGAAATCTTGAAAATAGATTTTTTTTTTGTTGAAATTTACTTGACACAGAATTTGGTACAGCAGAAAGAAGACTTCTGCAGGCTTCAGAACGTCAGGAAAAAGTAGAAATCCTATGATTAACTAAACAACATCTAAAGAAGAAAATCAGCCAAGCAGAAAAATGGGTGGAAAAAAAAAAAGGAAAAAAAGAGGANTGCATATAACTGCTGCGTGAGCAGAACTGGCTCCAGACAGATTAATTTATCTGGTTTTGAGCAGAACACAGGACTGCCAGACCCATAATAATGATTTTCTAGTTTCTAACTCTATATTCTGTTAGATCATGTGGATTCTTCTGCATATCCATACTATTTAATGCTTTAGATTATGGGAACAATTGCAGCTAGTTAAAGAGTGATTTCACTAAATCCTTATTCATGATGAAGTCAGCTTGGATTTGCCTCTAAGTAGGAGTTTTTAAAAATGTAATCACAATAAATTATTCCCAGTATTAAAAATGAGACCGTGCAATAAGCCAGAGGATAAAGTGCCAGTTGGGACAATGTTTTTCTTGTTGCTGTTTTCTTACTATCCCAAGGCCCATCCCTGTAACTGACTTGAAATGTTATGGTTGTATTCACTGGGTATGTACTAAACTGCAGTTAGGAATATCTGCCACTAAATCTTTTAAACATTTCAATGGCAGGGCCTGGGCAGCCCGCTAAAAAAGCAAGAATTTATTAAAAATAGTAAAACATTTGTGCAGAGTAAAATTATTATATGGGACCACTAGAGAATTGGTGCTCTTCTGAACAAATGCCTAAGTACACAATAGAGAAGGACACAAATTTTAGTCTGAAAAGAAGGTACTATTCAAAGTACATAAACAAAACTTAACTCCACCTCACCCTAGAGACAACTCTTTTTTTTTCTTTTTGCGTAAGGAAGAATAAATCCCTTAGCTGGTATTTATAGTTGAAGCCAATTTTAAATCCCACACCAGTTTCAAAAACTAGCTGTAGATCCAGACTTGAGACTAATAGTTGGAGAGATGCATTATTTCCATGGTTATTTAATTACATAATTCTGGTAGTCAAAACATAGCTTAGGAATTCTGAGATAAAAGACTTATAAATTGAGGATCTGGGGAAGGTTTATGACTAATTTGTAAAGAGTCTGCATCAATACCACTCTTTTAAGATGGAAATTGTTGGCATAAGTTCCTTCTGGTTTCTCTTCTTAATTCTGCAAGGAGTAGATCCTCTTACAGGTCTTGGAAATCTTGAAAATAGATTTTTTTTTTGTTGAAATTTACTTGACACAGAATTTGGTACAGCAGAAAGAAGACTTCTGCAGGCTTCAGAATGTCAGGAAAAAGTAGAAATCCTATGATTAACTGAACAACATCTAAAGAAGAAAATCAGCCAAGCAGAAAAATGGGTGGAAAAAAAAAAAGGAAAAAAAGAGGAGAAAAAAAAAAAACAAGCCAAAAAACCAACCAACCAACAAAAAAAAATAAAGGCACATCTCTCCAGAAGCAAAGAAATCACATATGTTTACATGTCTGATCCAGGGCAGCCTGGCTCTGCTCAGCCCAGGAAGATTATAAGGTTGAGGAAGACAGAATAACTTAATCATGAGGGCTTCTGTTTTCATTGGCTGTTCATGAACTTAATTCAGAGCATCCTCAAGGTATATAAGATGAATGGTACTGGTTTTTAACTGCTCTGCTTTTAACTAAAACTTTACTATGTTTTATATATACACACACATTTAATTTTATTTACATCATTGTTTACTATTGCCTCTAACCTAAATAACATCTCTTAAAAATGTCACAAGAAAATTGCATGTGATTATATTGATTCATTTTAACAAGATACAGTAAAGGAACAGGTAAACATTAAATCTAATGCAGGAGAGACTATCAATAGGGAATTCCACTGGGCAGTAAGTGGTATTTTTCATATAAAGAACTTATTTAATAAGAAAAAGCTGTTTCAAGGCCAGAATTACTGGTTAATCTAAACTAAGCTATGAGTTTCAGACAAAATGGAATAAATAAGACAGCAAAAAGAGCATTTTGAAAAAGTTGAAATAGCTTTATTTTTGTTACTCGTAGTATAGCTACAATCTGAATTTTAATTCTAAAACCAAAGCCCCTTCTCAGCTACACATTTAAGTCACCCCCAAATATATTTGTGTCATGAAGCAAAAAAATGAGTTATTCCAGAAATTATATCAGTGAATAAATTTGGAAAAATACAAATTAGAAAAAATTTATTGCACCTATTCAAGCACACTAGGATTTACAGAAAAAGTAAAACATTACTTCCTACATTAGGGTTCTTCATAATAAAAAATAATATCACCTTAGTGAAAAAAGAAATAAAAGAATTATACTTATGTGGGATGTAATCCAAGAATCATAATTACATTGAGCATGTAGAGGAATAAAATGTTAAAGACAATAACCTAACCATAAGCAGCTTCAAACCTGCTCATCCCTTCCCATAAGGTTATTAAGAAATTAACAATTCTAAATTTATAACAAGTAGAAAATAGTAGCTAAGAATCTTTGAAACCTGTGTATCTCTTTGCTGTTCCTATTCTATATAATCATGTACTGATGGAGAAGTTGTTGATAATTTCTGCATGTGCTAAGGATGAATAAATGGAGCCAGCAGGGAAGTGAGTACCTAAAACCACTCATCTTATTCAGCTTCAGACCTGGCATTCTGTTTCATGGCTGTGAATTCTTATAATATTCAGGCTATTGAGGCTGCTGCTTGTCAGCTGCAGTTCTCATTAGGAACAAGAAGTTTCAGCTGACTGTAAGGTTTGTAGGAGTTCATAAATATTCTGCTACTGTTCAGAACTGATGCAAGGAACTGAAAGCAGACATACAGACACATTTTTGATCCCACAAAAAAAACCTTAATCTATTAGCCTATAAAGCATGATCATTCAATGTGTTAATTAATGAATAAAGCCCATCAAATTAAATATGGCATTTTTCTTTTGACCTGGTTGATGGCAAAATAGGAATTCAGCTCTTCAAGTTTTTGCTTCTATTCAGATACTCTGCAGCTACATAACCCTTTCAATGGGATCTCTCTGCATACTGTTTTTGGAATGGCTTTATAATGGAAGGTGTGAATAGTGCAGGTTTGTCTCCACAGCTACTGCTTCCTTTGGTGACTTCAGTGGAGAGCTGACCTGCAATCCTGCAGGGCCACGGGGCTTAGAGCAGTGCTCTGCATGGAGAGACTGAAGGCTGAGTGCCAGGCTGCCCTCAAGAAGCTTGTTCCAAGGCCACCGGCAGCCTGGTAGGACATTTTCCTCGATCATCAATATCATGTTCCCTAAGCATCTTCTGCTTGTACATCATTCTAAGGTCACTTTGATATAAATAACCAGTGACAGATGAGGCCTGTGGGGTGCTTGTTAGAGAGCCAGCGGTAGATATTTTATTCTAAGTCTGATCAATCGTGGCACAGCAAGGTTCTGGAGATCTGTGTGTGCCACTGTAGAACCATAATAAGACCTTTTCATCTTCAACTATTGAGTCCATGAACTGTGAGTGAGGGCTTGTACTCCTGCATACAGAGAATTTGGTGATCCAGTTGTCTTCACCTAGAGACAGCAAGATTACTCAAGCTTGGCAGGAGAGCACTGTCTCCCTTGTGAACAAGAGCAATCTCATTTGGACCAAGATGGCCAAAGTTAGGGAGGCAGATCTGATCATGAAAATGAGAGCAATGTCCTCTCTTCTCTCAAGGCAGTAAGTGTGGCTGTCAAAGGAGCTGCTCCTCCACCAGGACAACAGAGAGGCCCTCCTCCAGCAATGCTCACATCTGCAGAAAGCTGCCACTGCAATGGCCCTTGGGTATTAGGAAGGACAAAACATAAAGCTGTTCAGTGCTATTTGCTGTAAGTCAACAAACATAAGGGAATATTAATTTAGAGATACGGCACACGGTTGTGTCACTGTCTCCCCGCAGGAGGCAGCACATGGCAGAGAAGCTAGACCTCAGAAAAAGACAAATATAGAGACTTTTTAAAAATACAGTGTTTTGTTTGGGTTTTTTTTCTTAAAAGTAAGAGATGGCCTGTTTTCTTCTACTTATGTTTTTATTATTCACTCTTTTAGAAGACAATCATTCCAGCAACAGTGTTTGAGATTTGTTCGTGTCATTTAGAAATCTTTCCTTTAATAAATGAAACACATTTATTGTGTTATTGTACTCATGTGATTGTTTCATTGGAAAATTGCTGCCTAGCCAACTCAGGCGGTGTAGACTAAATTTTGGAAAATGGAAGGCCCTAAATTAACATTTAAATTCCTCGGTTTTACTTTCACTCCCATTGATATTTGTTTCATTCTTTTCTGCTATAGTTTTCTATAATCACTTAATTTCAGAGACTTTTCTCTGCATCCTCTCCAGCTGTCAGTTTTCTATTATAAGTAAGAGCCTCTGAGCCATACACAGTTTTACTTGTTACCAGTTATGGCCATGAAAATATCTCACATCCTCCAGCTCAGACTCTATCAGCCCCCTAGCTTGCTGTTTGTACACCCAAAATCTCTTCCTGCCCCTTCATGTACTGGCATCACACTGTGTTCACATTAATTCACTTAAATCGCTCTTTTAACCTATTAATTTCTCTGAATTCTCAGGCACATCCACAAGCAAAGGACTACACTAGATTAGTAAAGCAAAGTACACCAAGATACTGAAGTCATCCAGAATGACTGCTCATTTTTAGAATTACTTGTTTTGGCCAGCTGTGGCTGTATATTTACTCCTTCTGAAATACTGAAAAGACTCAGATGTGGTGCTGAACACTGTGGAAACCCAGTGTTAATCACGCTGCTTTAAGACCTGCTGGTGGCTCAAGTTGCATTTCATTTAACTTTAATGTCTCTATTTATCAACAACATGTAAAATAACTGAAGATCTGTAACTGCAAAAGTAAATGTTTTGCATCTCATTTTCTGTTTCTTAAGTGCCAATAGCTCTATTCTTGCAAACAAAATAGTATTAAAAACTCCACAGTAAAACAGTTATTTCTACCATTTTTCTTGGGAAATATATATTGTGTTTCAGAAACATGTCCAGATAGACACTTTGGGTTATTGAAACTTGGTTTGCAAACTATAGAAAATTTGAAGAAAAAAGGAGCCATTTAAAAGTCTTTTCTTTGTCAGGTTTTTTAGACATTTTCTCTAATATCACTGCCAGCATTGAAGTATTTAATTATTTACATAGTCTGTATTCTTCTTTGAAACATTTTTTTTTAACTGAAGGTCTTTTAAACAAGTACACTTATGAAGATATGTCAGGATTAGAATGAAGTAGTTAGTTTGAAATTATGCATTATCCTGTAATTAAAAACTCACACGAAAAATAACAAAATTAGGTAGGAGTGGTTATGAAAAGTCTAAGCATTTAAGTTAGCACAGTGTGTTAAACAGTAGAAACTTTTTTTTTTCTCTTAGAAGACTGACAAAATGTAAGAAATGAGCCAGTTGGAATGCACAGGCTATCTGAAAAGAATGGGAAATGGCTCTGTACTACAGCAGCAAATGCAGAAAGACCAATTGCATATTTACTGACTACTTTGATCATGCAAGGAGAGGAGGAAAAGCAGTGTTTAGTATCAATATAAGGGAAAAGGAAGGAATGAAAGTATATTATTTTTAGTGCATAGGTAGATAAAATTAGTCTTCCTTCCTAGAATTCATTAAATATGGTTCTGACCCAAGTTACTACTTATAACATAAATGTTACTAACAGTGGCAGCATTTTCAATGTAATTTTTAATGATAAGTGTTTCTCATCTAGCAATCTATAAAAAAGAATTAGGACACACCCTTATTAGACACTAAAGCAAAACTGATTCTTGGTCTGTCAGTTTCATTTCCACAAAGGCTTTCTGCAACCTCCTTCTAGGGAAAGGAGCTTATGGTTACTTGCCCACCTAACTTTATTAGGCCTCAGAAAAGTAAAGGAAAGCTCCACATTTGTGTTTAGCACACAATACATAGATCTTAGTAACAGGAAATTTTCTTGTAAACATTCAAAAGCCATATATCCATACATTTTAAAGAGCCCTACATTTCCACTAATATCAACACATCCCGTTGGTATTATATAGCACATATTCAGGGGAGTCTTTCTTTCTTGAAACCAGATTTTATTTTATTATTTTATTTTATCTTATTTTATTTTATTTTATTTTATTTTATTTTATTTTATTTTATTTTATTTTATTTTAATGTCTATTAAACAGTCCTGCTTATTTAATCAAGATAAATCCTTCATATGCTAAAGATTGACTGTGATACAGTAATGTAGATCAAAATAGCCATAAATAGAAAACCAGTCAGCAGAGAAAAGTTAGAGTTATAACTTTCCTTTCAGTTGCCCAGTAAGTAAAATATACACATACTGATGCATATACACATGGTCATAGGAAACCTATGAGAAAGAAGCACACCTCAGATGAGAAGAATTTAATTTTTGGAATATTTCCTGCTCAATTGGTACAGAGCAAAAAAACTGAGATGACAAAAGTGGAGAACAGGAAAATCTTATGAAGCAGACAAGGAGGTATAAAAGGTGGTAAATGAGGATGATTTTGAAACACTAAAAGAAATGCAAATCATTCTATATTAAATTTGTGGTGATCTCGCCCCTTATAGACCAAGTAAAGTGAATAAATGAAGTTGGTTGGAATGAAACACTGACAGCTCCATAGCTCTTTATCTTCTCTTTTCTCTTGCCTTAGTCAAGATGATCATACAGAGATGACTAAAAGAAAAAGGAACAATGAAATGGGAGCAATAATGGGTTTTTTACAAAGATGACATGTATTTTTGAGTTTTCTTTAGGTTGTCTCTTTGTGAGCCTCTATGTGCATTTGCTTATTCATGTCTCTTTCACACAGAACCACAGTGTGTTTATATTTGGGATGCACATAAGCAGTTCGTATTTCTTCAAGGTACATGTATTTTGTTGCTGTTTTGTAAAAATAGAGTAAATCTATGAGAAATTTTATTTATTTTTTTCTTCTTCACAATATGTTTCCTCCATGATCATAGTCTATTTTATTGTAGTATTACAGAGAAATATGCCTAAGATGACATTCAGAATAAATTAAACTCCTTTTTCCAAAGGTATATCAGATCAGGACTTTGACTTTAAGAACATGATGTTACGGATCATTAAGTATATTAATTATTTAAGACTATTCAAAATATTCTTGCCACAATGTGAGCCAGAGCTGATAGTCAAGTTAACAAATACTACGGAATGGCAGCTGTGTAGGTGATGAGCACAGAACATTCCCTTGCCTTGAAAAAATGCAAGTGATTTTTCCTTCATGTACTGCAAATGTCTTTCACACTACTGTATCTTCCACTGAAATCATGGTAGAAATATGTTTAAGACTTCAACAGCTGAATCACGGCTTTATTTACATAACTATTGCTTTAGACCTGGCAGATGTTTGCCTATAAATACATAAATTTTCAGGACAAATTCCTTAAGCCTTTTGAATAATTCTATGCTTTGCACAAGTAGATCATAGGATACTTTCTATAAAAGTAATAAAAACTAAGATATAATAATAAATATAATAACATTAACCCATTATGCATGGCCCTGTAGCACTCTTGTCACCATGGCTACATTAATTCCAGTGATGTCAGACCTGACTGTGTTATAAACGTGCAAGTAATCAAGAGAAATGCAAATACTGCAACTACATTCTTTAGCAACATTTACTACTTCATAGGAGAGTTTCCCATCTTTACCTGATGTTACTGTCTTTAAAATTGCCAGAGAAGTTAAGACACTGCATATTCTACATGACAATGAAGTCATCAATGTCAATCTCATTCTCTGAACAGGTATCATCTAAATTAAAGGAAAACCAACTAATATGCATATTAATACACTTTTGTGTGCATCTCAGTGTGACCAAATGGGTAAAAAGGTTCTATGTTGTCATTCCAATATGTATGCATCTCTGATCTTCCTTGTCTCACTACTCCTTCACACAACTCCACCTGACTTACCATCACAGCTTTCTAAATATATAATTATGTGTTCTTTTGTAGTAAAGATATATACTGATACTGAGTATGAAATTAGAGAGAAAGTAAAGCACTATATTTAATGGCATAAAATGTTGGGTTTTAAACCTGTAAAAATCATTCATTTGTGGATAGCAGGTTTCTCAATGCATGTTAGACTTGGTTAATTAAGTACATATCTGTGATATCATATATTAACCACTGGTGGGAAAAATATAATTCAGAAGAGATAACTTTTCAACTTCATTTAGATGGCTTTTTGTGGTTGCAAATGCAAATGAAAGGGACAAGTACACTCTGTCTCTTGCTGCCTAAAGCCACTGCCCATTAAACAGTCTAGTTGCTAGGCTTGGCTTAGCTCATGAATAACTACCAAAGCATTTCACTTAAATTGGTGGACTAAATTATTCATTCAGAATTAAAATGTCCCTAATTCATTTTAGCTTGCTTGGTAAATTAAGCTAAAAAGAATTAAAGCCATTCTAACTCTGAATGAGACTTGTCGACAAAGTAGAATAAGTACTTTTTTCAGGGTCACACCTTCAGCTGATGCTGAATTTTTTATGGCATTCCCACAAAGACATGTCTGGAATCTGTCTCCCTATCTCACTGCATGCAGTCTTTATTTATTCTAACAAGGCATCTGCGTTTTTTTAATATTTTATACTAGTACATTTAGATGTGGACATCTAAGTGACAGACTTAAATTTCTATGATTTGCAAAGTAGTAACAGGCAGACATCCAGTAACTAGTGGGAAACCTGCCTATGTCTGATTTATTTTTCTTCCATGCAACCTCATGGGTTTTTTTTTGTGATCTAACTGCTGCAGCATTTTGATATGGTTCTCAAAAGAATACAAAGCTGAATGCTTATCTTTAACATTCCCTTTGTTTCAGTAGCAGGTTCCCAAGTAGAATGGGGAATAGGAGTTAGGAGAAAGAAAAAGGAATCAAACTTTGAGTGTATTAATCATTATTTTGTCATGGTCACAAAATTTCTTTCCTGATCCTTTCAATATGACCCTGCATAACAAAGACACCAAGACAGAAAATATTAGTTAGGCAAAGGTTATGATGAAACCAAGTCTGGTTTTAGCCTTTCTCTTTTGAGTCAAAGTATATCAACAGAACAGACTGAAATAATACTATCTCAAAATACCAGGTGGACTTTTTCCTTTTTTTTTTATTTTTGATGCTAATAGATTGACCTGGCTCTCATCTCCTGTTCCTACATGGAACAGACATGTAGCTCTCCTCAGAAAAGTTCTACTATTTGGCCAGTGATGTTCTACACGTTGTGAAGCAGATCCTCAAAACCTTGTTAGATTTTTTTTCCTTGGTGTGTGTAGTTCAGTCAGCAAATTCTAGCATAGAGGCATGTAGCTGATTAATTTGTTAAAGCCTATGTAGCCTATATTACAATTATTTAGTCAGGTTTCTGACTTTCAGCATTTGAAGAATTATTTGCAAATGTGATTTATTTGAATACTGCATGGTTATGTTGTGACCAAGAAGCAATTGAATGGATTTAAGCTTAGAACAAGTCAGATTTAGGGTAGATATTAGGAAGAAGTATAAATACAGAAATAGAAATTATCTTCTACTAGTATAAAGACAGAAAATTTCTCTCTCACATTTATTAGAGATTATATCTGTCGAACAAAATGTAGCAGTACTGAAGTTTAGTCTGCCCATCCCACCATACCTGTCCACCACACATGAACATCCCAATCTCCATAAAGCCAAGGATGTATCTTTTTTGACTACTTATGACATGAGATACAACGTAGATGAGAAATTATAAATAAATCTTGCGGATATAAGAAATACACAGCCTGACATGAGATACACACTGTTCAATTAGTTTTCAGTAAATTGAAATAGAGAAAAGTTTTGTGCATGTTTTAAGAATATCCTGTTGATCACATCATATTCAGGAAAGTATGATTTAGGCACCGTAAAGAGACTGAAAGATAACCAAAACATAGGCTAAATTCAAGACCCTTTATTTCTCATTTCTTTCTTAGATAATAATGGCTTTTTAGGAAAAAAAAAGGGGAAAATTTA